>JZLH01S0018725.1:0-22627 GCA_001188425.1 Eucidaris tribuloides | reverse complement strand
AATTACTTTACACATTCTTTCTGGCAATACTGTAGAGTCTTGTTAAAACAACCTAACTCCTTGGGGCTCAGAAAAATTACTTTGTTAATACACGTATATCAATATTCGCGGGTGTACCCAATATTTTTTCTGGGTGGGTCGTGATCATAACTTTTGGACCTTTGCAAAATAAAATTACAGCAAGATCTCAACCCTCCTGGCATACACCCATGATATTTTGTCATATTGAGGTTGCAAAAGAATATTTCTACTTTGTCTTTCGAACCATAAAAAATGTTAGAATGAGATTTTGTTTTATCAGTGTTCTTTCTGATGAGAGTCTACTGTATCAAGCACACACACACACACACACATTTCACAGGTAGGTAAAAACTGCATCATGGGTGAGTTTATTCATCCAACATAGTTTGGGAGAGCGACATTTGAAATGGAAATGGATACAATGTACAAGAAAAACAAAAATGAAACTTACACTAGTGATAAAATGGGAAGCATCCCTACTGTTGACATGAATTGGTTCAAAATAACAAGTCAAAACTTACAAAAACACACTGGCGACAGCTATGGAAACTTGCCTGCACTCCCCCCCCCCCCATCATCACCAGCCCACCTTAGCATTCAAGATAAGTACGTACTGGCACTATTTCCCTGATATAAAAGACACCACAATGTAATTGTTATGTTTTCTACACATATCTCCAATGTTACCGTTCTTATCCAGTCATGATTATCTATTTTGATAGCCTGTTTTTCAAAGTTTTACTACTTGTTAAAATATACTCTCCATCTCTGGGACGAATCTGAGACATATGCTAATTTTTCTGTTTCTTAAGGAATGACATGTATTGGGGGGTATCGCTCAACTTGGTAAACCTATTCTATGAATCATGCATATCAACATACCAGTATTCATATCTTTTGAGCACTAAGAGAAATAAATCCCATAGAAAGCTACACAACAGATTTGCCATCAGCCACAAGGGATATTGACAGTAATTGTTTTAGAATGAGCCAAACAACTGACCATAAGATTTTAACAGCAGAGTCCTTGCGTCGTTTGCTTGACTCTAGACTACCCCCAATAATGCTATATACCTTTAAACATATAAACATACAAACCAAACATATAAACCTAAAAGTAAAAGTTTACCACTTTTAACCCTATCTCTGCCGGGGTATTTTGGGAGATCACAGGCCCCCCTTCAGATCTCGGCCGTCGACCGCGTGATTGCAACAAATATTGGCACGCTTGTTGCCGGTGACGTAATCTACAAAATAGTATAGTTATTTTTTTCTTGAAAATTGTTTTTAGTTAATTATGCTAATTTATGCATGATTAATCTGTGAAATCATACTTTTTGCTCTAACTCACTAATGAAAGCTCTAATTCTTGGTGTAGAGACCCTTTGTGGTTTTCTTAGCAAATGTACCTGAAAAAAATGCAATATTAGAATCAATTTTCAATGTATTTTATTGTTTTTGCAATTTCTTATGTACCTTTTGTTTTTTATTGTTTTTTCGATGAAATTTGTCGGTGACACTTATGCAATCATAAACAGCATAAAATTAAGTAATTTGAATCAATAAAAGCAAAAATATTCAAACATTTATGATTTTTGGCTACAAACACAATTTGTATTGAAATTGTACACAAAATCACGTTTTTGAGCCATTTTTGATGCCACATGCACGTACAAAATTATGCGTATCTTTGGAACCGCGTACCCAGGCGTCGCAAATTTGGTCTTAAAAGTTGGGGGAGACTCGGAGGAAAAAAAGTAAGGAAATATCGCGGCGAAAGCTTTTCGCGTTGCAGACATATAGAGATAGGGTTAAAGCAGGGCATTTGAAAAAGTCCGTCCAATAAATGAAAAATCAGGGAATTTTTGTTTGTCCAATATCTGACCCTTTTGTTTCGTGTACATACCATGGACATGAGGTGAAGAGAAAAAGGCAAAGCAATAAATAAGTCTAAATGATGATCCTGGAATTTTGAAAATTCTATTAGGGAAAAATCTGAAAACTTTGTTTCCATGACATGGTAGGAACCCTGGAAAGGGATTATTTCATGCTGGAAAATGTAGTAGATCTTGGACAAATTTGAAATGTGAGTACAGTGCATCTGTACTTATGACTGGGGGTGGGGGTGGGGGGCACGGGAAATTGAGGTAAAATACCCCCATATCAGTTGTTAAGAAGTGGACAAATTTGATTTCCATCAAAGAATATATCTTCAATTTTAAAAATCCTTCAAATGACATACATTTCAGCTTCAGTAAACAAAGTAAAACAATACATGTACTTATTTTGTTGCTGTACAACGTCTGTGCAAAAACCAGATAGCACTTCTTGATCAGATTCACTTGGCACTACAAACTTCATGACATAGGCGTACCGGGTGGATGTGGGGGTGGGGTGGGGGGTGTTCTGGATGTTTAAAGGCATTTTATAACAATGTTTCCAGTTTAAAAAATCTGAGCTACATGATTCCCCATGCTACCAGTGTCTCTGATACGGTCTAAAAATGAAGCTCTGAAAAAATTCCAGTTTAAAACGATCATTAAGTGCTTTGAAAAAGTGAAAATCATTGAGAGACCATACCAGTTTTTCCCCATAGACTGCTGTGTTGCAGAATTTCCTATCGGCTGATAATTTATTAATGTGCCATTTGTTTCTGCACATATTTTACTAGTGACAGCATAACTGTCCGAACTTTTGTGTTCTAGGGTGTTTATTTGTCCATTCAAACACTGTCAGATATGTCAGACAGCAAAGTTTGACATTTTTTTTAAACGGGTCTCCCACAGTGTTAATTAGCGTCTTTAAAGGAAAAAGGGGGGTGTTTAACATTCCCTTTTTATGGAAAACACCCAAATTTTTGCTAAAAACACTCCCCTCATGGTCGTGGAACCAGTCATGATTTGCCCACTAAAACAGGCTCCCATTGGTCCTGAAAACAATGTGCTTGTCATTTCTCTGTTTGGCCATGAACAGATATGATTTGGCTGTCGATGAACACCAAGGCTGCCAATCAAAATTTTAATTTCCCCCTATGTTGCATGTATATTTTTCCCTATGGAAGCTATGTTTTCCCCTACAAAAATCTACTTTTCCCTACGAAGGTACGTTTTCCCCAGCAAAATAATCTTAGTAAATGCAAGAGATTGATCACAGTTTCTTCGCCGGAGATGGACAATGGACAAATATATATATATGGGAATTCTTTGAAATCCTGTAGGACTTTAAGAACATTTCTGAAAATTGTCAAAACCCCCTACAAAGCATCAAAACCCCCTATGGAAGATCAGTTTCCCCGTAGATATCCCCTACTACCTACAGTTGGCTAAAATCCCCTATGGTAGGGGGATTCCCCTACGAGAGGCAGCCTTGAGGAACACTCCCATTTGAAAATTCCTGGGTATGCCTATGATTCATGAAATCGTCGGTTGTCCGGCAGAAGGACCCTAGCATATGTTCCCGGCAGAAGGGCCTAAACACTAACTTTCTCTAATTCGAAAAATATTGCCTTAATTGATATTTGTACTTGACAGACTGACAGAAGGATCTAAAAATATCACACTACTTTGATTTCATGTGAAAAGAGCTAATGGTTTTCAAGTTAGCGACAAGTTAGTGTTAAGGCCCTTCTGCTGGGAACATATACTAGGGCCCTTCTGCCGGACAACCGATGAAATATAAACTTAAAAATCTCGGGGGTCATTGTGCCAATGATATAGTTGATTTGAATGTCATACATACATGATACATTAAATACGCAGCATTTTCACATTAGAAAGAGTTTTTCTTTTTTAATTGTCACTCAATATCAGACTCAGAACATCGATCATAACTGCAGCTTGAATTGCTACAATTTAAAGGCAGGGAATCTCATTTGCACCCCTCCTGATAGCACAGTAAAACATTGCTCACATGCCCTAGGGCTATTTGTGAAGGACATGTCTGTGAATTCTAAAGATATCTTTCTAGAATTTGAAGAATGTGCCAAAAAAAAATAAAAAAATTGCTGTTTGATGTACATGTACATTTGCTTTCAGCAATGGGTCACTTCATTAGCATTATACACCTATCAATTGTAAGATGCACCCCTTGACCCCCGGGAATGGTGTGTCACTTGTCAAACGTGAGTCGGATTTTCATATACCATGACACACCTGTGTGTCTCGACTAGGACGGGCCATTTTCTTACAATGACTGTGCCTAGGCCTATTTAAACGTATACAAACTGACGCACCCCATTCACCATGCTGTGACGGACCAAATGCTTCCATGACGGTACCCTGCGTCATTATTTGTTGGTAAATGACCCACCCATGATGCACCATTCCCGGGGGTCGAGGGGTGCGTCTTACAATTGATAGGTGTATTATCGCAGTTTTATTTATCTATTAGTCTATGAATAATACCCGGTAATCTGCATGAGACTAAACTAATGCATAAAATTTGTCACATTCACGAATGCATATATGATACATATTTGTACAATGTAAAAACATTTCTCACATACATGTATTACATGATGAACAGCCCCATGCCTGTAAGGATCTGAAAAAAGACTAGGAGACAAAAATTTAAATCAAAGTCTAACAGTCATATTCCATTACACTGAGTTTCTAGCTCATATACTTTGCTAAAGGTTTAAAACATGGTGTTTTCTTCTGTATACCAGTATATCGCCACAATGTTTAGGAGTGCAAAAGAGACGGCCTGCCTTTAAAGTAAAGTTTGCTGAAAATCTGATAAGTTCAAAGTAAGTTCTCTAACACACAGTTTTAAACCTCGAGAATATAGCTTATAAAATTACAAAATAAATTAATACACGTGTGATTGTACTAAACAATTACCTTTCATGATTTGTCACATTCACTTTTATAATATTTAAAAAAAAATATCAAGCTTATATTAAAATAATAACTTCAGACATAATTTCTATCCCAATTAAGCCAATGATGTAGTATAGTTTTGGTTGATTAAAAATTTTTTTCAGCAATTATTCAAAAAGTATAGCATATTAGCGTGGTCCCTCCAACATCAGAAAACACAATCAAATTGACAAAAAATTGTTTATACTGATGTATTTTGGTTTTTGAACCAACAGGAAGTTCATATTACTATTTAAATCACCTAATGGAAAATATTTTACCATTTACCAAAACTATACCGGTACTTAGATTTCAATCAGGGTTGCCAGTTTGGCGTTGAAAAAACACCAAAATTGGCATTCTTTGATACCATTTGGCATTGAAGACGTCAAAGTGCACGCCAAATGGCATTTTTGGATTGGCATTTTTTTTTGCGCGTTTTACAATACCAAATACCTAACTTAGAGCAGTTCGACGTGCGCGCAGCTCGATGCGGTTAATGCCTCCTGCGCAGTCTGCACTCGCCATCCCAATTGATGTAATTTGAAAAGCTTCAAGTTACCATGGTAGCAAGACCAATTAGATGAATAAGCATAAGGCCCATGTGACCACTTGACCAAGCTTACAGTAAAATCAATTTAAGCAGGTTCTTAAATTGTCGTGACAATGGAGCTCAATTCGGACCATGAGGAGCCGTTGTGACCTTTGACCTCTGACTTTCAAACTCCAAATCGAATCAGGTAAATTGGTGCCTTATATCAGATACTTCTCCCAAGTTACATCAAAAATCGCAAGAGTCAATACTCAAGTTATCACAGTAATGAGCCAAATCAGACAATATTTAAGGCAGCGGAGACCTTTGACCTTTCAGTCAATGATCACAGTTATTGGTGCCTCCATATACATACTATCACCCAAGTAACATGAAAATTCTGGACTGGCCCTGTTCTCAAGTATTATCCCGGCGTAACGTAGCCCAATCAGACAAATTTTAGGCCTTGTGACCTTTGACCTTTGACCTTTCAGCTCCAAATATAATCAGTTCATTGGTGCCTCATTAATACATACTTCAAACCCAAAGTACATAAAAATCTGACTGGCCGTTCTCAAGTTATACCATGGTAACGAGCCAAATCGACATGTTTTAGGCCCGGTGACCTTTGACCTTTGACCTTTCAGTTCCAAAATCTAATCAGTTTATTGGTGCCATATAATACATACTTCACCCAAGTTACATCAAAATCCGACCAGCCGCTCTCAAAATCCGATCGGGGGTTCTCAAGTTATCGCGGTAACGAGATCCGGTAACGGACAGACGGACGCTACGACGGCCAGACGGACGCACAACCCGAAAACATGATGCCTCCGGCAACTTCGTTGCGGAGGCATAAAAATCATAAAACCCGATTTTCAGAGGATATTCAGTAAAATAAGTGCCACAAGGGTCCAAAAGTAGCATTGCGAATGTACTTCATGTGCAAAATCTGGCTGCACGTAAACCGCAGCACCTAAATTTTCGGCTGTGGCAGAGGTTTCAAAAGTATTATAAATTGATACATCGTTATTTCTAACCACATCTAGGCTATGCTGCCTGTAAAATGCATCAAATGCAAATTTGGCGTTTTTTCACTGATTTTGGCATGTAATTTGGCGTTGTGAGAATCGGAGAACCTGGCAACCCTGATTTTAACAGCTTGTTATAACCCAAGTCTAGTATCAAGGGTTCAAAAAAACTACTGAATTTGATACCTTTCATACGGCCACAGGACTTCGAATGTCACTTCCCATTCAATGATGATAGATGACATATCCACCCATAGATCTACTATTGGCACATTCATATCCCATAAATGATATCTGAAATATATCGTTGGTTGTCCAGCAGAAGGGCCCTAGCATATGTTCCCAGCAGAAGAGCTTTAACAGTAAATTTTCTCTTATTTGAGAAAGATTGCTTTATTTGATATTTGCACTTAAAGACACTATATAACACTGTGGAAGACCCGTTTAAAAAATTGTCAAACTTTGCTATCTGACATATCTGACAGTGTTTGAATGGACAAATAAACACCCTAGAACACAAAAGTTTGGACAGTTATGCTGTCACTAGTACAATATGTGCAGATACAAATTGGCACATTAATTTTATATCGGGCGATAGGAAATTCTGCAACACAGCAGTCTATGGAGAAAAGCTGGAATGGTCTCTCAATGATTTTCACTTTTTTAAAGCACTTAATGATTTCATGTTAAGACCCTTCTGCTGGACAACCGACAAAATATTTTATGTACAGTTCCACTTCACACATAATTGTTTATAAATTCTACACAAAGATACCTTTTTCATAGAAGGTGTGATATCTACATTATATTTCATGTATTGCAGATGTTTCTGCACTTTTTTGTTGATATTGCAAGTACACAATATATTCTAGAATCTGTTTTTGCAATATAAATCTGCAAATCAAGGCCACTTTACATATGCTATAAAAATAATAGCATGTATTGAATTTGGTCAACATATTTCAACCAGTTGAAAACTAAGTACAAGATATCTCTGCCAGGGCTCTGTAGAGAACGTGTGCTATTATATAAATCAAATTGATTCCAACGGGGTCATTATGACCAAAACAGGGCATCAATCTCAAATTCGATAATACATGGCATATGAAATCACAAAAATACTGACTGTATTGAATCTAAAAGAATATGAATTTGATTCCCAGAATCACTGGAGACTTCTTGTAACAGATAGCAAATTCTCATCTGCAGTACGTGGAACATTTACATACAGGCTGGATGGATTGTCTTCACAAGCAGGGATGGAGTTGAGGCCGACTATTCTGAGCCATGAGGCCGCTGAAAAATATTTTACATAGACTTTGTACATGTAACCTGGTCCGAGGCCAAGGCCAAGGCTGGCAAAATCTGGCCTCGAGACCGACCTCGACTCCATCCCTGGTAAAAAGTTAGAATATTTCTAACTATTAAATGATACAAAGCTCATTGTAGTCCATTCAGACAAGATGGTCATGTGATCACATCACCTGATGTCCATGTGACCAAACCGCCTGTGATGTGGCCAGGATCCTTTGGTTTCCATGGTGATCCAATGATATTGCTGGGTCAAATGTCAATGATGACATAAACATCATGCTTATCCTTATCCTCGTGGATTTGCATATTGGAGTAGGTGATGGCCTTAACTTCAGTCCCCTATGGAATAAAATGGAAAGAAAAACAATTTAGAAAAACAACAAGTATATTATGCAATGCATAATAAATGTCCCCTACACAAGTTTTACGACTCTGGGATGGCACTAACTTCTGAATGATTTAGCTTAAAGGTAAATGACATGATTGGGGGTAGTCCTCAGCTTGGGGTCAAATTATTCTAGATTTAAGTCAACTATGCAAGGATTCTAAGGTAAAAGTTTTATAGTAAAAAATTGGCTCATTTTAAAATAACTTCCATCAGTATGCCTTGTGACAGACAGATATGTTGAGTAGCTTTCTGTGCATTGATAGATCATATACTTCTATCTAAAAAACATAATTGCAAAGAATTTCATTTTTTTTCATTTACCAAAACTATACTTGGGCTTTAACCTGTTGGCTATGGGATCTGGATGTGCCACATGTTAACTCTAAAATCTTGGGATGCAAAGGGTTAAAATCTTCCAGCAATGGAGACTCACCTGTGGATGTTTGACGAGGTCAAAATATTCTCCAATCCTAGAGAAACAAAAATAATAAAATAAAATCTGAAAGTCTGACCTTGAGAGTTAAACATACATCATGTGTGAAGTAATTCACAGTTTAATTTCTTTTGTTTTTTTCTTCTTAGAGGCAGTGTAATATAGTTTTGGTTGATCTCAACAATTTTTCAGCAGTCTTTCAGAAATGTTGGTATTGTCTGGTATATTGTAAAAGAAGAGTTTACAACATTGGAAAGCTCAAAACAAAAATAACCTTCAGACAGTTAGGTAACCCAGGGTACAGTGTCAAAAAAGAAGAAGAAATAATTAAATAATTTAATTTGTTTTGTTTTCTATTCTTAGAGGAATAGCAGTGTAATATAGTTTGGTTGATCTCAACAAAGTTTCATCAATCTTTCACAAATGTTGGTATTGTCTGCATTGTGCACGAAAAGTTTACAATATTAAAAAGCTCACAACAAAAATAACTTTCAGACAGTTAGTTAACCCAGGGTACAGCACTGAAAAAATAAAATAACTAAATTATTCAACAACATAGCAGATTTCTCTTAGGTACCGTAGGGTATCATTTATGATGTCATTTGTGGGATATTTACCAATTCGAAATAGAAATTACAATCTTATTTAGGGACAGTGATTTTCCGTTTCAAGAAAAAGGCCTTTTCTGTTTCCAAAAATCTGAAATTCCGTTTCAACTTGTCTGAAAAATGGAAATTCCGTTTTACCATAGACTTTGTATACATGAAAAAAATGACAATTCCATTTACATAAAATTTGAAACAAATATTTCTCGCTGTTTTCTAACTTTCTAACTTTTGTCAACTTTTTCTAATTTTTGTTCTGAGTTTCGTGTTTTTTCCTTTCAAAACGTAAAAATTTGGAGAAAAAAGAGGTTTTCCGTGATTTTCCGTTTGAAAACTCATTTTCCGTTTCAAGCTGTGATTTCCGGAAATTTCGCCTGTTTTCCGTTATCGCGGAAAATCACTGTCCCTACTTATGAAATTATTCCTCACGGTTTAAAAAATGATTACATGCTAGAATGAAATCTCATCTTGAACAATCTGTGATAACTGTGCTGAGTGTTCTCTCTTTAAAAAAAAACAAAAACAAATATTGAGTAAAGAAAATGTAAATACTGCAAAATGGTAACTATTTTCTGGTAATTCTGTTTTTGAAATTAACCAGCATCTATTCTTAACACTATGCAACATCGCACTTCAGTCATGACAGATGTGGTATATGAACCACACTTTTCTATTATTGGTTGGTAATAAAATAATTAAAAAAAGTGTGTGCGTGTGTGTGTGTGTGTGTGTATGTGTGTGTGTGTGTGTGTGTGTGTGTGTGTGTGTGTGTGTGTGTGTGTGTGTGTGTGTGTTTGCGTGTGTATGTCTATGATTAGGTGGGGGGGGGGGAATTTTCAAACAACAATATAGATACTTACCCTGTTGACTTAATTGTGAATTTTTCCTTATCAAACTCTGTTATTTTTACTTCCTGAATGAAAAAAGAAAATTGTACAATCAATTTGAAGTATTCATTTCAAATTCAATTTTATTTGCACTTTGCATAAAAATTAACATTACAAGGTGAAGAAATATAAATGACATTAAGAAATACAAATTACAAAGGATGTAGTCGAGGCCAGCCATTCAGAGTCACAAGGCTGTTGGAAAAATATTGTTCCCATAGACTTTGTACACGTGACTCGGTCCGAGGCCAAGGCCAAGGCCGGCAAAATCTGGCCTTGAGGCCAGCCTCGACTACATCCCTGCAAATTACATTGAAATCTGAATTTAGTGGTGTAACCAATATACAAAAAAAAACTATCAAAATATTTGGTGAGACTGGCCCCTTAAGATAAACTAAACATTATTTAAATGTATAACAGTAAATACACTTTAAACACACATTTCGAAATAAAGAAAATACATGGAATAAGTAAAATATGACCAAATTAGAGAGAAAATGAAAAGTCCTCTTTCCTTATGGTTTGCAAAAAAAAAAATAATACTGTCAGCTGTGTATCATTTGGCAGTAAACTAATCTCACATGAGCTTGCATGATTTTTTTTTTTCATTTAGACTTTGAGAGGGGATGGGGTCAAGGGCAGCACACAGTTACCCCCTCCCTATTATTTTCACTGATTGACTTTGCGGCTGCATTTTTGGCAGTTAAAATTTTGTTTGGCTGCCGAAATTGTTTTGGATGCGAAAAATTGTCAACAAACACCCTACCCCCCCCCCCACCCCACTGAGCGACTTTTCGGCTGCTCTTTTTCCACAAATTTGGCCATGAAATTTTTTTTTGCCAGCAAAATGTTTGCAGATTTACTTTAACCCTACGGGGATGACGGGCTTGTATAGACGAAGCCCAGTACATCTCAAAAGCATTAACTTTTAACATACCGAAGTCACAGCTTTGCACCAAATAATACACATAAAGTTCATAGAGGTTCAAATCCTCTGACATGTTAAGAGTTGATGCCATTACTACACTGCCTTACATATCCTTAATTTCTCTTTGAACTGGAATACTATTATATATCAGAATTCATCTCTTTGAAAATACTCATCTATCCCATAAACTGCCATTCTACAATGCAAGACCACCAAAACATATTGACATCACCTTTGTTTTGTAAATTATATTTGTACTGGAATATCTGTGTTAAGTTGTAACTACATATTTTTATATGATTCTAAGTTATTCTTATGTGCAAGTAAACGAAACATGCATGTATATCCTTGAAGGACAATAAAACATCGAATTGATACCCAGAGATGATTTCCTCATTTCGCTATGCGCTATGCGCTATGATACTGTGATGAATAGCGCACTACATGTATAAGAACCCATTACATTTCTTCTTCTTCTTATTATTATTTGAGGAAGATGAAGGGATGTTCTTACCCTTGGAATGAAGAATGGCTCGGTGGAAAATGTGAATAACCATTCATCTAAAAAGTGAAATAGGAGTGACTTCATATCATCACCTGAAAAAAAAATGACAACACAAATCAATAACGACAAATATAATCACAACTGCAATAATTTATTACATTTTCATTACTTTTATAAACATAAACATAATAATGATAATGACATTAATACTACTACTACTACTACTACTACTACTACTAATAATAATAATAAACTCTGTCATTTTTGGTGGGTTTTTTCCAAACTTTTATTAAAATGTTTCACCCATATTCCTGCTTCAATTAAAATCAACTTGATGTCAGGGTGGACTTTCCCTTTAAACTGATACCTTCTGCTTCGACATCTTTTGTGATGGTCTTTTCCACACATCTGATATCTGTCATGTAGTCAAACATGGCTAAAACAACCTGTAAATAAAAAAAAACAGAATGAATTTATAAGACTTACATGATTGGAAGAAATAAAAAAATGCTTCTCAAACCAAACTGGTTGAAAGATATATCATTGGATACACCACCTGGAATGTACCTCCTGGCTGGAAGGTTTTATCTTGAATTTGTTTACTTAAAGATTGTGTCATTGATTTGCATGTCAAAAAACATCTAAATGAATGAAATCAGCTGAAATCATATCCAATGTGAAGATTGATATAAATAAGCACCTCTCATAGAGACTTGGGGTAAAAAATTTAATTTTGGTGAAAATCTGGATGGTTAAACTTCATACTTTTTCAAATTACTGGGAAGCATTTTCAAAAAATCCGCGACGTCAAACGTGCACGTGCCGTTCCAAAATTGTCCGATCAGCCGTTAGCTAAATGTCGTGCGGAGGTTAGCTGTTTGACCAATCAGTGCACTGCGCTGGTCTTCCGATGTTACACAATAACCGCGATTCGCAGTTTGAGCAAAATTGAAACTCACGGAAAGAACAACATTCTGGTGACATGATGTTATTAGTTTTTCTCATAAAAAAACAAATTCATAACGTATGGATCTCAAACTTTCAACACACCATTTGTGAGTACTAAACTACCGTTTGATATTGATAATGAAGGGAAGTAATGGACTTGCACATCCCTGACACAATCTTTAAGCTGAATAAAGCATGAACATACTAGCATTTTAATTCTCTCAAGCCCTAATAGAAATGGAATCTATAGACTGCCACACAAAAGATTTGTCTGTCATAAGGCACACTGATGGAAGTCATTTTAGAATAAGTCAACTTTTCACTACCAAATTTTTACAGTGGAATCCTTGCACAACTTGATTCTAGAATAGTTTCACCCCAAATTGAGGACTACCCCCAATCATGTCATTTACCTTTAAATGTTTATTTGGAGAAGTTGTAAATTGATCAAAGATTTGCAGACCTTTGATAGAATGAATTTAGTCTTACCCTTTTTCTTCTTCTTTTTTTTTTTGGGGGGGGGGGGGGAGTGCAATCAAGTCTCAAATAAAGTCTTACTATTATCATCACTCAATTTATCATTCCCCATGTCCCACGAAACTTGTTCTCAAAACAGAACAGGTGTAAACTATAGCTGTGGGAATGACAAGAACACACATTACTATTATTATCATTCACATCATAATACTTCACTTTTTTATTTGATGTGATATTACAGTATAAGCTTAATGAATTACAAGACGTCAGGCATGCTTATTCAGAATCAAATTCTGATTCAAAAATGGTATCGGTTTTCCCCTCTTATTTTTTTTTCTAGCAGACACACCTGTATTCAACCTTATGACCCTATCATTGACTTTGATTCCCAGTCCTTTCATACACAGTTCACCTGACCTTCACATCATCACTATAGTCTCGCTTCCAGACCTTGCAACTTTATCTACCCCCAGAGTACTAGT
Organism: Eucidaris tribuloides; assembly: GCA_001188425.1. Taxonomy (NCBI): domain Eukaryota; kingdom Metazoa; phylum Echinodermata; class Echinoidea; order Cidaroida; family Cidaridae; genus Eucidaris; species Eucidaris tribuloides. Next base: position 9,217 of record JZLH01S0018725.1, on the reverse strand, counting down.
AACACTCATTCTCCAACTTTTTCCTCCTCACTATGCCTTAGACTGAAGGCTTTGACCTGTGTATGGCGTCTGGTCATTTTTCAGAGGTTTTATCAGACAATATAGATGGACATTTGACAGCTACCTACATGTAGTATCTCCTATTAAGTACCTTAATAGTTCAAGGCAGTTATAAATGATAATAATAATCTCTTTAGTATATAAGATAAGGTCTTAACGTCTGGAAGCCAGACTATACCTTCACAGACAAGAGACTGAAACTTCACAATCACTATTCAATGTTTGGGGTTGGGTGGTAGGATTTGTGAGCAAGTGTAACATGTTGTGGTAATGCATGCCAAGTGATTTCGAATGGTTCACATCTGAATATAAAACAGATCAAAACCATTTTATCAAGTCAAAAGTTATAACAGTTATTGTTGTTATTCTTTATTTTGGTAATTTGGCATGGGTCTATTGGTTTATTTGAAGTTTCCTACAGGTGTATAATATTTCCATAGTAACACACATTCAAGCTAAAAGAAAAACACCATAATCTAGCAAACAAGAACAAACACAGTATTCAAGCTATCTGATTCTTTTCTAATTATTTGGTATAATATTTTTCTTTTGTTCTATTATTCTTAGAACAGTTTCATCACTAAAATATTCTTTCTTTTCTGTAGTTGAGCAAAACAATACCACATACTACAATGTATTTCGATGCCAATATGTCACTAAATATATTAGACAGGACAAATTCATTTGCTGTATTTAAGGGGAAAAATCACCCACATGAGGTGATTTTTTTCTGGAGCTTTTCCAAGACTTTCTGGGGGAAAACCCCATCAATCCATGCATTTCTTCCACTGATTTGAGACCATAATATTTGAATGACCTGTTAAATTCTGATAGGACAATGCTGGCCTCCAATTGAACACTTATCAATGGAAGTTATTTCTAAAATGAACAAAATTGGTAACTTTCATAACCAAGTATACTTGGTGAAATGATATAGCAGGCCTGATATATAGGCCTATAGTGATAACATTCAGGGATTGTTGTTTGGATGAGTGATGACATAAGCAACCATCAATAAGAACAGTTGAAAAAAATAGTCAGACAAATGTTGAAAACTGGTCTTCTACATCTAGTCACAATTATGACATGGGAATATTCTGTATATTAATGTTCATTTTTAAAGCAAATGTATATCATATCAAACTTCACCTCAGTAAAAAGTGTCCTCAAGATACATAAAAAAAAATAGTACCAGTAATGTCAAATAAAATATCACCTCATTCAAACCTGGCTTCAAAATGGTTGTGTCACGTTTGCTTTATTTCACCCAGGGAAAGTCAGTCAATACATCTATTTGTTCACTACATACAGCTAATTCTTTGGGCACACATTTTTGGTGGTGATTCAATACAATACCAGTCTGGGTTTTGAGAAAACAAGAGTGGGGACAATAAAAAGCAAACTCCAGCCTTTATGAACCTGTGGACTAGGTTCAGACTAGACCAGTACATGTACATGCACCTTCTAGACCACTCAATAGATATCAATTAGCAAAGGAAGGAGTAAGATGATTGAAATTGACAGGGTTTTGTCCCCTTTTTGCCAGTTTGTCATAACAGATAACTTAAAGTGATAGGCTAACATTGTGGAGCTTCAATTTAAAAAAATGTCAAATTTTGATATCTGAGCTACATAGTAGTGTTCAAATGGACAAGTAAACACCCTAGAATACAAAAGTTTGGAAAGTTCCACTAGCTGCCAATGGCAAGTTATGGATGAATAAACAATTGATACTCGGGGCGAGTAGAAAATAGCCTAGGTGTACACACAGTAAGTCTATGGGAGGAAATGGGCAAGTGAATCTGGTCAACTTACGATTTTCACTTTTTTAAAGAACTAAATAATCATTTTGAAATACAATTTTTTCAGGGCTTCATTTTCAGACCTTATCAAAGATACTGGTAGCATGGGGAATCATGTACATGTAGCTTAGATTTTTTTAACTGTGGTAAATGTTAGCCAGTACCTTTAATAACTTTCCAACCATTACTCCAAATACAACCAAACTCAGATTCTTGTATTTTGGATACAGTGTGCCACTACAATCTTTCACACATCTACATATTACTGTTTTAGTGTTTTTATTATTATTTGTGTTTCCATTCATCCATTTCACATTAAAATGTGCATTCTGAATTATTACAAGTGGGTGAGACAGAATGTAACTTCTGCCTTGAAATAACAAAGACATCGGATGAAGAAATACGAGGCATTCACACCCACATAAAAACTTGATACCTGAATGGGTCTCTTCTGGCACAAAAGGGACAGGCTTTCCAAACCTGTTTGCAAAGTGAACAACTGAACATAAACTGGAGGTCCAAAGTTGTTTGGTAGGGTGAGACAAAATTTGGCTATTGCCTTGAATTAATGAAGATGGCTGTTATCTCTTAACGTGTCAGAGGATTTGAACCTCTATGGACTTTATGTGTATCATTTGGTGCAGATCTGGGACTTCGGACTGTCAAAATTAATAAGTCTCTTTTGGAGGAAAGTGATAAACAACAGCACACCTTTTTGCAAAGTGGACTCCAAGACTTGTTTGGTAGGACCACCCCTGGATGTGTTATTTCCAGTCAGGTGTTTTGTGTTAACCCGTTGCCTCCAAGATTCTGAAAATCCCATTGAGTTAACACACGACACATCTTGTTCTCCTAGCCAACGGGTTAACCTATAAATTTTACCATAGGCCTCATTATGCCATTTAAAGTTTACACCACACACCAGCTTACACCACTGGACACAAGAACTAGAGGGCATAACAACTGTTTCCGCATCCCTTAGACCCACACATCATTGCTGAGGGGGACATTTTTTCCAGACACCGTCCGTCTGTGGAACTCCTTGCCCCAGAGCGCCATCTACTCGCCTTCAGTTGACATCTTTCAGGAGAATATAAAAGATGTCGAAAGCCAAAGTATAGTGTTGGTAAATTATGACAAAAAGTAAAATTCTTTGCTATTATGTTTTTTTTTTGATAGACCTAGGCTACAGTATATGATCTATCAATGCCCTGAAAATTGATTACTCTGAAACTTGTCCCTTTTTGAGATACAGTCAACTCTGCACCAGTCAAAGTCACATAAGTCGAATAATCGCATAAGTCAAAGGTCTTTACTGGGTCCCTTTCCTTTATTTTCTATTGTTTTTTACCCCTTATAAGTCGAAGCATTTCCTTCAGTCCCAAGAAATTCGACTTAGGCAGAGTTGACTGTATTATTCAAAACATAAAATGTTGGGGAATGAAGGGGGGGGGAGGGGGGACACTAACATTTCCCACAGGTGATGTATACCACTACATGTTCTTGGATAATTTAAACATCACACTTTGTCACTATAAACAATTGTTAGTGCAGTTTGATATTGTTTTCTGATGTCTGGGGTGACAACAGAGCACTTATTAAGATTGATAACACAATTTGTCTGATCGACCAAACCATACTTGGGCTTTAATCATCATTATGGAACTCACCTCTTCAAAAGATTCTTTCAGTGATGCACCCCCTGGTTTTGAGTCAGATGCTAAGGAAATTAGATTTTTCTCTTTATCACACACACATACAAATCTATACAGTGTATATTTATGAGCAATTACAAATCTAATTTTGGTCATTTAACAAATAAACTACCATGTTTTAGTTACAGTTCCCATCTATAGAACACAAAATTGTGCATGCTTAATGTTTTCTGCACCTGCTACTACAGTAGGTTGCAACAGCCAACAACTATCAAAAATTATATTACTACTTCTTTTACTAAGCTGTACTAGACAAGCACTAAAACGACTCAACAACTACGTACAAGTACATGTGTGATGTACTCATACTAGATACTACAACCACCACAGTAGTAGTAGTAGTAGTTGTCAACTACATGTACTAGTATTGGTGGTGGTACTACTAGAAATACTACTACTTCTACTACTTCTACTACTACAACAACTATTATAACTACTACTACTACTACTACTACTACTACTACTACTACTACTACTACTACTACTACTACTGCTACTATTAATACTACTAATACTATTACTACTTTTACTTCTATTTCTATTTCTAATTATATTACTTGTACTACTTCTACTGTACATTCTATTACGATGACTACTACTTCACTGTATTTACTTCAAATTATTTTGATCATTAATCATTACTATTTATTCATTGTTGCTGTTTTCATGATTACTGCACATGTACAGTAAATAAAGTAAAAGAGTTCAACCTATAATAAGGCTACTTAAGCATAATAATAATATGGATGAATTTAATACAGTGCAGCTACTATGCAAAATATATTCACCTACACTAGTATGGACATCCATAACAACAACAAAATCATCTTATTCTTAGCTGGACAAATTATATGATTATAACTTGCATTTGAAGATAAATAGGGATGAAGAGCTCTTAATTTCAATTGACAACCTATTCCACAGAGTTTTTGGGACAGCAATGGCAAATGCATGGTCCCCAAGGGTGATTTTGCTTTGCCATGGGGAATTTGAAATTACAATGTATCTGTGGAACTGCACAGGCTATGGCTGTGTGACAAGACTTTGAGTTGAAGTAGTCCTATAAATGCAACTATACACTAGGGCTGGCGATATTTGATCTAAATCTCATTTGATTATGGTAAAAAAAACATCGTCGATAACACGATTCATCGCCCAAGTTGAAAAACAAATTTGTGAAGAATAAGATCTATTTAGGCTTAAATTGACAGTGCGCCCTGTAGGGCTGTTATCAAAATGTGGTCAAAACAATGTTGCGTTCTCGAGACCCTCTTGTAACTAGATCGGGAGATTCATGGTGCCGATTGTTTATGAAATAGCATTTTTGGTGGGCAGTGTGTTGACAGAGTTGTTTGTTATATTACCGGTATTGACAATTACACTGATTGCACTACTGCTCTACATGTAGATACCACAGGTTTGATAGCTGAACAGCATGGAGGACTTGGAGGTCTCTTTTTTATCCCACCTCCCTGTGTTTACAGGTCAGGCAGTAGCACTTGTGTGCAGAGTAGGCCTATTCATAGCTATGGGGCTGGTCCCTCCCACTGCAGTGCATGCATTTACCCCATTAGGATAATCAATGATATTTTGGGCTATATAATGCCTCTGGCGATATTTTGAAATAATCATGAGATCATCAAAATATCGCCCAGCACTACTATGCACAATTGATACAAATGTTAAAGGAAATTACTCTGACAAACTGGCAACTAATGGAGCTTTCTCAGAAGTGGTAATGGTTAAAGCCCAAGTTTTAGTTTGGGGCACATTTTATTTTTTATTTGAAAGCTTTTATGCCCAAAAACGTCTATCCCGAGCAATATCAGATTACTGTAATGTCTTAGTGTTTTTTAATGAATTCATGAACATTCTCCGGGGGGGGGGGGAGGGGGGGTGGGGGGGGGACCCGAATTTTTGAACTATATTTACTTTACAGCATCCAAAGGTTAATAAGATAAGGTATTAAGGTGACATGAGTTAATACGTCATTTGAAAAGAGCAGAAGTCGTATTTTGAGAGGTACACCTTAACAGATTATTGAACCTTTGGAGATGCATAATGTAAATATAGTTGGGGTCTCCCCCCCCCCCAAGTTTTTCATTCATTAAATTAAAAAAAACCTAAAAACATTCAGAATCTGTTTATTGCTGGGATATGAGTTTTGGGCATAAAGATTTCAAATAAAAAAAAAAATGCCCTAAAACAAACTTGGGCTTTTTGATTGACAGTAGACAAGTCTATCATTGCGCTATGACTGCAAAAGGATACAAGAATGTAACCTGTATGAAGAGAGAGACAAAAAAATACATACATGTATACACATGTTAATGTAAAACAGTAAAATAAATTAAACAAGAAGCATTGTTCCTTCTCCTTATGTTGCATAACCCTAATTCATGTTGTACAATTATAATTTTCTCCCCCAGTTCCAGTAATTCAAAAGAAATGACTTGAATACAATTGTGTCAGAAGCTGTTTTAGAGAAATGTACACACTTCAGTTAATACTGACCCATTTTTTGTTATGATACACTGTACTCACATGACACGTATTTCACTCAATGATGAGCTTGGATAAGGAGATGAAACACTTGAAATTATACTATTTCTGAATGAAATTTGTAATGCACTGTTTCATCAGCTCTTATAATTTCTTATTAATCTTTTTTTGGGGGGACTCAAATTACCAGTAAAATACAAATGAACACCTCCATTTAACACAATTACACCAGTTTCAACCCATCAAATGAAAATTGTTTCTGTAATTTGTACTGCATTGTAATGAAGACATGTGCTAATGTTTATTCTGATGTTCTTCCTATTATTTATGGTATGAGAATTTGTAAACTCATCATCATCATCATCATCATAATCACTGTTATTATAATTATATTATTCTTATTTTATTCCTATTCTTATTAAAATTATTATCAGCATCAATAATATTAATCATATCATCATCATCATTATAATTACTACTCCTACATGTAACTGCTCTACTACAGCTGCCACTCATCACTTAAATACTGATGGTCATTGTGTTGCTATTGGTGGGACCCCCACAATACCTGGTGGTGGTACATATTTTTAGCTCCTCTTCTTCATATCAACTGTGTTGTCCCAGAGCTTTCCTTATATCCAATTAATGATGAATTTGGCGGCTCATCTGCTACAGCAAAATTACTCGGCTTTTGAATCCTGCTTAGCCTAACAATCCTTGTATGAACACTTTGTTTAATTACGGTTGCAAAAATGGCCAAAATGCTTAACGGATGGTAAATCTTGAGTGCGACTAAGGTGGAGGATAAGCGTGGAGGACGCTGCTTACAACCCTATAGCCGGAAATTGCAAATTCAACTGCCTACTTTTTATGTTTTTCCTACTATCTCTGCAGTTTGATACAGCTATCTTGCGGAGTTATGATATGCATCTGACTAACTTGACACATGTTGTAGCTTAACAATTCTTCAAAGGTAAAGCTGCACATGAATTGTCTTCAAAGGCTCCATTTAATTACTTAAGATTAATGACTGGTGTAGCCTTATGCTTGCCCATATGACTTGTACACAAATTATGAAGCATGAAAGTAGACTGCAACCTGCTAAGGACACACATGCTATAGCTTCACTTCAGGCGCTACTTTTGGTTAGAATTTTTCAAATACACTCTACTGATTCATTTACTAACAATATTCTACTAACTTAAATCTACTAAAATTTGTGAATATAGCGCCTTTAGTAAACTAATTGATTAATTAGTGTATGCTACATTAATGGTTATTGCTAACACAATCGCAACACAATTTATTAACATTTATTTATGCCACACCCTTATCTGAAATATCGAAACAGTAGTAAAACCATTAATTTCTTAAAAGCCTGAAAGTGTGCTCTTTCACGCACCATGACATCAATTTTTGAGCCCATGACTTAATACTGAACAGCCCGCTGCCCTAATTGAGTTGTCGATCAAGTTCACAAAATTATACATTTTTTTGCTGTATTACCTTAAATTTTTTTTTACACACCCTGTATAGCCAACTTGCACCTTGGCCTGATTGAGATTTTCTCTGGAAGTATAGAAGCTGGTTCAGCAATAATGGTATACTTTTGTGTGGGATTTCTGATAAACGTACTTCTTTTGATGTTATCATTGGTTCACAATGCCAAGAAGCTGCAAACACAAATTCTTAATTTGGCTGCCTGCCTAACGCAAAGGGGCCCCCCACGATACGACCAGACCTGATATACAAAATTTCATACAGCAATAAAATCTCTGTTCCTAACTTCCTATATCTTGACATTTCCATTATAAAGACAATTGCCGCTTATCTACAGAAATGTTCATGCCGCGCCTCCCAAGAACTTCTTTATAATGAGGGTGCCCTGTACAATACATGTATAATAATAATCATAATAATATAATATTACCCATTTTATTGAATAAAAACAATGTATGTAGCCTTACTGGACATCACGCTGTGTGGTCCAGATCTTTAATGCAGGATAAAATAAAACAAAAAGAGGTCAAGTATTAGCACAAAGCCAATCCTCATCAAAAGTTAATTCTGCCAAGTCATGAATTTAAGACTGCCCCCTACCCCAACATGCCCTAATTTTCACTGACGTGTGCCAAGTTGCGGGATTTGGACCAGCGCTGAGAATGATTATAATGAACAACATTTTTTATGCCTCCGCCCCCCAACGAAGGTTGCCGGAGCGCATCATGTTTCGGGTTGATCCGTCCAGTGCGTCCGTTCGCTTCCGTCCGTCCGTCCGCTCCGCTCCGTCCGTCCGTCCGTTACCGGATCTAGTTACGTGATAACTTGAGAAACCCCCGATCGTGATGGGTTTGCTGTAACTTAGGACCAAGCTACTGCTTACTATGAGCCCCAATCGAAGCTGATTAGATTTTGCGGAGCTGCAAGGTCAAGTGTCAAAGGTCACCGGGCCTTAAACTATGTCTGATTTGGCCTCGTTACCGCGATAACTTGAGAAGCCAGCTTGCCCGTCCTCGGATTTGTCATGCTAATTGCGGTGAAGTGAATGTTATTACTGAGGGCCATCAATTGAACCCTGATTTAGATTGTTTCGGCTCGGCAACGTGCAAAGGTCAAAGCGGCTCAAGGTCACCGACGCGCCATTAAATATGTCGGATTTGGCCTAGCCTTACCGCACGAATAACTTGAGACCCACAATCGCCGATCGGATTTTGATTGTAACTAGGACCAAGTATGTATTATGAAGCACCAATGAAGCACATGATTAGATTTTGGGGTTGAAAGTCAAAGGTCAAAAGGTCACGGCCTTAATATTGCTCTGATTTGCCGGTCGTTACCGCCCGATGCTTGAGAGGGGCTGGCTCGCGATTGTGATGTAACTTGGCCGCCCTGCCAAGTATGTATTATAAGGCCAAAACAATAAACTGCATTATAGATTTTGCGAGCTCAAAGGCCTCAAACGGTCAAAGATCACGGCGCCCCTTAAATATGTCTGATTTGGGCCTCCGGTTACCGCCCGATAACTTGAGAACCCCGATCGGATTTTGATGCTAACTAGGACCAAGCTATGTATTTATGAAGCTCAATGATTTAAACTGATTGGATTTTGCGGGCCCCTGAAAGGCTCAAGGTCTCTCT
>JZLH01S0018724.1:15704-34736 GCA_001188425.1 Eucidaris tribuloides | reverse complement strand
ACCCAACACTGGCAGTTACGCGTTCTTACAGTGTTGCACATCTCGAACTCTTGAATAATTTACCTTTCATAATAGCTCTTTGATTTGTTAACTCATGAAGAGGATGGAATATAGCATGCAGTCTGATATGACAAGGGACCCACAATTTAGTCTAAATATTCTTCCTATTCTTCATTCACTTTACGATAAACGTAGACTTTGCATCCAGTACGTTCTTTGCAATTTAACAAAGAAAATCCTTCGCCAGGGTGTAAAACGGAACCGCGCGGGCGGCTGCCGCTCGGTGAACAGGCGGAATTGGCTAAAAACTCACCACCCGGCTGCCGAGCAGTCCAATATTGGTATGTGACCATAGCTTAATGCTGTGGTCACAAATACAAAAACTGGAATGCTCGGCGGCCTGGTGGCGAGTTTTTAGCCAATTTCGCCCGGTGACCGAGCGGCAGCTCCCCAGGCACCGTTGGGTTTTAAGGGCATCGGTCGGTCGCCGCTGACATTTTAGCGCGCAGTTAAAAATCTAGCGGCGCCTGCTCGAGTTTACTCGCCGACCAAAACACGCTCGGTGCCCGAGCAGGCGCCACCCGGGCACCGACCTTATCGAGCGGTCGCCGTGGAAAAGTCGAAACCGCTAAATCAAAGGTTGCCGAGCGGTCGCCACCTAACCCTAACCCGAACATTTGCCGATGGGAGATCAGTCGGTCACTTGGCGGGTGAATTCAAAATTGGTCTGCATCCGGATGATGCCTGCTCGGCGCATGAACGGATATCGCTAAGGCACTCCTCAGCGCGCTCCACAAGAGGCAACAGCTAAATTTTTTGTACGAAGTTTTAAAAAGGCCACATTTATTTTTTACAGTTTTCATTGAATAAAAATGCCAAAAGCACAGAAAAAAACAAAAGAGCAGGGTAAAAGTTGCCTGTGAAAAAAATCCCGGAAGGATCCAGCGGTCCTTCGCCAGTACGCCTTTATACCTACAGGACCATGCTTATCACCTGCGGACCACCAGCCGATTTTTAAGGACATTGCCCAACGATTTTTGGAGAAGTTGAGCGGGCTGCAAAGCCTCAGCGATGCCGAAGCGTTACTCTGTTGATTTACATCGCCATAAGGCGATTTGGCGGCCTCTCACCGGCCATCGGACAATTTTTAAGAAATCGCATCGTCAGGTATAAAGGCGTACTGGCGGCGGACCACTGGGCTCTGCCAGATATTTTTTTTTTCACGGGCAACCTGGTTATGTTTATGTGGCTGGCCCACTGACCACCAATAATATCCCCCCACCTGCTCCCTTGGTTTTCTCATGTGTTGTTGGTAATTCTATTCAATAAAAACTATTTAAAAAATGCATGGGGCCTTTTTGAAAACTTCGTACACAAGCTGTTGTACTCTTGTGAAGCGCGCTGAGGAGGCAGGTGCCATCCGGATGCCGCCCAATGACCTTCCGATCTCACAGCGACAACCGATCGGGGACCGGGTGGCGACCACTCGGCAGCCTTTGACATAGCGGCTTCGATTTTTTACCTCAATCGTTCGACGGCGACTGCTCGATTAGACCGGTGCCCGGGCTTAGGCTACGGTCACATATAAAGCGGCGACTGCCGATTTATAGCCTGCTCGGTCGCCGCTGGAATTTAGGCCGCCCAGCGATTCTTGGAGTATGTTGAGCGGGCTGTAAATCCGTAGCAATGCTCGGGCGACGCCCTGTCGATTTCTTGTCGGTCACCGATCGATTTCAGGTCAAAACTGGGCAAAATCCGGGAGCTATTCCACCCGGCATGTGGCCTTTTTGAAAACTTCGTAGACAAATCAAGCTGTTGGAGCGTACTGAGGAGTGCCTCAGCGATATCCGGACATGCGCCGAGCAGGCACCATCCGGATGCCAACCAATTTTGAATTCACCCGCCCAGTGACCGACCGATGTCCCTGTGGCAACCGTTCGACAACAGGGTGGCGACCGATCAGCAGCCTTTGATTTAGCAGCTTCGATTTTTTTACCTAAATCGTTCGACGACGACCACTTAGGTCGGTGTCCGGGCGCCGCCTGCCCGGGCACCAGGCGTGTATTGGGTGGCGAGTGAAATCAAACAGGCACCGCCAGAACATTAAAAGTGCGCTCAAACGTCATGCAGCGGCGACCGACCGATGCCCTAAAAACCAGCGGTGCCTGGGCGGCTGCCGCTCGGTGACAGGGCGAAATTGGCTAAAAACTCGCCGCCCGGCCGCCGAGCAGGATATTTTGTTATTTTGTGACCACATCATTATATCCACTACCCCATTACTTCAAATACTGCTACAACTGCTGCTACTACTACTACTACTACTACTACTACTACTACTACCACCACCACTACGACTACTACACTATTACTACTACTACGACGACTACTACGACTACTACTACGACTACTACTACTACTACTACGACGACTACTACTACTACTACTACTTCTACTACTACTACGACTACTACTACAACTACTGCTACCACCACCACCACCACTTTTGCCACCACCACCACCACTACCATCAATACTACCACCACCACCACTACGGTACTACTACTACTACTACTACTACTACTACTACTACTCTACAACTACTACTACTACTACTACTACTACTACTACTACTACTACTACTACTACTACTACTACTACTACTACTACTACCACCACCACCACTACTACTACTACCATTACTTCCACTACTTATTCTACTACTACTACTACTAATACTACTACTACTACAACTATTACTTCTACATTGAATTCTACTACTACTACTACTTCTACCATTTTAAATGCTAATACTAACGCCACTTCTACTACCACTACTACTCTTACTATTATTATGACTGTTACTAGTATTCTACCAGTACAAATGCTACTGCTACTTCTTCTACCGTCACTGTCTTTGTAATTACCAGGTAGGACTAAACTCCTGCACTAATGAATTGTCTGAATGTCATGTCACAATCTGGATTACCAAATATCGGATCGAGTGGCTTATACATGTATAACTTTGGTGCAGTGAAGTTTCAGTAAAGTCATTATATATTCGTATAATCCCTGGCAATGGCTGATTAAGATATTGGAATACATATACTCTGCAATTTTAACAATTGCCACTACGTTACACTTTTTTTTTCCAAAAGAGGTTCGCTCATATTTGTTTTCATAATGTGTCACATCTTTTGACACTGGCGTATTGTAATTGTCAAGTAATATTTACATGGAAGAAACAAAATTAATTTGCTGATCTATCTTTCCTGCTCAGTATATTATTGACCGTAGATAAATTATTGTTATACGCCTAAGTGAGTACATATCGACAGTAGCTAGTCACAGTAAAAACAAACATACATATCTTTAATTTTCTGTTCTCATGTTCTATCAATCACAAAACTAAATGCTGCATAGAAATGTAAAAATGTATAGACAATATCTGTTTACAAAAGTATAAAAAAAAATATTTTTCCAAAGCAATGACATTTGTTTACTTTTATCCTTTTTATTATACAATGATAAATGATTAGGATAAACAAACACAAAATGTAGCATACTCTTGATATCTGCCTCTGCCGGAAAATAAAACACGATATTGTCACAGTGAGAACATATCTCTTCTTTATTTGTTTTAAGTTAAACCAGACAATCATAGGAGTATTTTTCTTTTTCGCGAGTTCCAAAGGAGTCAGAAGGCAGCAGTATTCTTCGTGTATTCTATCTTTGAAAGAATTGTTACTTGAGGAAAACAACATACATCGATAACTTCATGTAACATGCATATGTTCATAGGTACAATACCAAACGAGTGCAGCATTTTGTTATGCAATTAAAGGTAAGCACTATAATTATGGGCATCATTCCTGCAACCGTTATGCATATTCATTATATGACGTCTGCACTTCAGCTAGCAGACTATATTTTCTAAGTTTTGTTTGACGGAATAAACTTCATCTCCAATCTAATTCAAAAAAGATGAAAAACATAGATGAGAAAATATTGCCTCCAACAAGATTCGAACCAAGTATCTTCAGATATGAAGACTGCCTCTCTAACCACAGAGCTAGCTGCGATTCGTTGACGAGCATCGGTAATTTTGAGATCTTATTGTGGCGTACTTACGTAGTCAATGGAGTACCGTGGGTCCACTCATTGGAGGTGGGCACCCAGTCGCTAGCTCGAAAGATGGTGGATTTAAAATGCTGCGTACGCTAAGTATACGGTATAATAGTGGTATTGTGTTTTTTGCCATTTTTTTGGTTTAAAGTGTAAAAACTTTTCACGAGCGTAGCGAGCGAGCGGTTTGGGAAACTTTGAAAATCCAAGAAGAAAAACGCGTTTTTGTAGTGTATTCTTTCAAAGTAATTAGAAATAACTTATGCTATAATGTGAGAACAAAACGGAATTATAAGTGTTTATTTACACCGTTATTCAGAATTTTTCCAGGGTTGGGTATATCAAGAAAACGGGATTAATCATCCTAAGAGGCAGGGTCGAGGGGCCCACTTTACAATCTCTTGTAGGGTTCCGGGTGGGGGTCAGGGGGTTGAGCCCCCTGAAGCTGACGAGTTATAGCAGTTTATGAGCTTAATAACCCCTCTGATAACACTACTGTTTTGTGAAATGGACAATCGACAATAATTAAAAAGCACTCCACTTTTAGACTTCTTTTTTTACCCCTCCTGTGGTATAATTGTTTTATTATGAATTGCTGATGGCAGGTTATTTTCAGAACATGGTGATGATATTTATGGGGGGTCAGGGCGGAGCCCCCTGAAGTTGACGAGTTCTAGCGGTTTTATAAGCATATTTTGACCCTTTCTTAATACTATAGTTTCGTGAAATGAACAGTCAACAATAATTAAAAACCTATAATGATTAAAATACGTATTTTTGGTCAAAGTGGACGTTTCAGATTTTGGGGGTGCGTACTCACACGTCTCCCACCCGGCTACGGGTCTGTTATTCAGGTTATATAACCCCTCTTTCTGATTCGAAATTAATGTGTCATAAGGGCGCTCATTGGATGATAAATTTTGGAGGAGGAATTTCTACACAAAATTTCTATATTGGATGAATGTATCTGCAATATTGCCTCCGCTATTCTTACACGGGTGGATTAATAGCAAGCATAATTGCTTATCAAAATATGCATGCCACAAAAGATATATCTGTGTTCTCAAACATTTCAACGATTAATAAACAAAGCAAACCTATCAATGCTAGAAATACACTCGTCAAAGATTTAAAACACACATTCAGATTTATGAAACGGCCTACAAGATAACATTTTAACTGCAAGCGATGAAATGTCTGGATTTCAGCTCACTACATCCCCCCGGGGGGGGGGGGTACTCTGTGCCACTGAGAACTCCGAACCCATACATACCCTCATCTAAGGGTCCTTTTGCCTTAAATAGGCACCCATGTCTAAGGGTTTCCCAAAGTTTTGGCGCGCATGGGCAAAACTTGAAAATATCATACGTTTGCGCGCAAAGCGCGCCGAAAATTTGAAAATAGGATATGTTTGCGCGCGAAGCGCGCCGAAAATAAAAAAAAACAACATAAAAATGGGACCCATGTCTATGGATCTTTTTGATGAAAAGGGGACCCATGTCCAAGGATTTTTTTGAAAAAGTCACCCTTCCCAGCGGCACATCCCCGTATACCAAATATACGTGAGTACCCCACCCCCACTCCCGTGGGAATACATCACTCTGGAGAAGAGTGACTTTACCTCATGTAGATGTCTTGCGGAATGGAAAAAAAGATGCTGATCTAGATATGGCATCTCTGCCACGATTAACAATATACGTGCGACCACCCGAATATTTATGTTGTTGCACAAACCTTCGCTGCAACTTTGAGTAAACAAACATAGCTAATACTAGATTAAGCAGTTTTCAATAACTTTGCAATAAAACAACAAGTATAATTAACAGGAGGACTCTAATAAGACTAGTTCCAAAGACCAATTTCTATCACAGCTAGCCCCATATTTCTTTTTCTTTTGTCTCCTTTTCTTTTTTTCGCCGTTTCGTTTTTTTTGCCGGACGATTGGGGGGAGGGCACGTGCCCCCCGTGCCCAAGGGCGCCGGAAGCGGGGGGGGGGCAGAGGGGGCACTTGCCCCCCCCAAATAAAATTTTGGGGGGCAAAACGAGTTTTTTGCCCCCCCCCCATTGTGCCCCTTGAAGGTGAAAAAATAATTAATCATTACAGTATTAAAGACCAAAATGAGCAATAAAGGCAATTATCTTGTATAAAAATTGTCAATTTCATTACTGAAAAATGCAAAATTTCGCACCTTAGACGGGCACTTACACTTCTAAGTAAATTTTGTATATTATAGTGGCCTCTCGTCCTTCGACGAGTGTGCCCCCGTGAAACATACCGTTAGTAAACCTTTTCATTTTTCCCTTTCTTCTATTATAAGTTTCTAGCGATATAAGAATATTTTTCATTGCTCGAACAATACGGTCACGTTTAAGCTTTTAATGAATACATTTCAGACTGAAAACCGAATGGCAAAGTGGATGTGGCTCACTAATGCAAATGATATCTCTATTGCTCAAAGAATAATACATATTGGCTAATAAGCGCACATCACTTGTGACATACACGTAAGTATACGTTCATGAACAATGAAAAATTACGATGATTCTGGGCTCTCGCTCGGGTCGTTCGCGCATATAAATGTGTATAAATAAATGTTTCTGAAAGGATATTGCATGAATGATTCCTGTTATTTAAATACATGTAAAGCGTAATACAAAATTAATTGATCAGACGTGAAAATCACATTGTGAAGCGCTCGCTCGTTTTTATCGTACTTAGTAAAATGAATAGTTTTCATAAGTTATATGTTTTATTTCCTAGAAATTTATTTTTAAATGCTTTATAAATGCGACTGCTATACCCTATTTTTACGAAGTCCTTATACCTTTAAAATATGTGTTTACCATGCCTAGAATCACGTCTTTTCTATGTCTATTTTCAAAAATTTCCTGCCGTGGGAAGGGGTAGCCCCCTCCCACACCTTCCCCCGCTCAGTTGATTCGCTCTCTCGCAGTATATGTCTATCCAATCTCCTGTGAAAATATGTATTTTCCATGCCTCGTCTTTGCTATGCGTATTTTCAAAAAGTTCATGTGGGAGGGATACCACCCTGGTACTAAATTACAGTTTGTCACATACTTCCTGTACGTCTTTTTGAAAACCTGACTACACAATCCCCAATTATCTTTATAAAATATACCTTTAAAATATGTATTTACCATGCATAGAATCACGTCTTTTCTATGCGTATTTTCAAAAAGTTCCAATCGTGGGAGGGGGTATCCCCTTCACACCTCAAGTCGCTTTGTTTCCTCGGAAGTATGACTACCCAATTACAATTTTTCACATAGGCCTACTTCCTCTACATCTTTAAAAAAAAAACTGACTGCAATGATTATCCCTAATAATGTTCAGAAGGTATACCTTGAAAATATATATTTACCATGCCTAGAATCACGTCTTTTCTATGCGTAATTTCAAAAAGTTCCTACCGTGGGAGGGGGTATCCCCCTCCCACACCCTCCCCCGTTCGGTCACTACATTTCCTCGCATGTTTCCGTCGAGCCCCTAGTAAAAACCCGAAAATTTCTGCTCTAAAACTGCGCATGCCCACACGCCCCCTTGCCCCGCTTGGTCGCTTCGCTCCGTCGCCGAGGAACTCATACTGTCACATAAATGTGCCCCCCATCGAGATTTTGCCCCTCCAAAACTAAAAGTGTTCCGGCGCGCCTGCCCGTGCCCCCTCCCCCCCCCCTAGTTACGCCCCTGTACGTAGTACAGTGATCATCAGTGCGTGACGCGCATGACGTATGACAGATATTCATGAGGTTGAACAGCACCTTTCTAGGGGCCCATAGAAACCTATGTTAAACGCAGCAAATTCAAAGCACTCTCAAAATTTAATCGAAACGTAGATTTTTCTTAAATCGAAGCAGGTGAAGGGAAATCTTCTTTTCAATAAAAAAAAACATGATTTGTGATGTTTTCCAGCTCTAAAAAAAAGCCCCAGCAATGAATTGACTTACCCCTTTAATGGAGAATTGATATTTCCGAACAATTTGGACCACTTGAAATTCAGAAATTGAGATAAAACGTCCTTTCCAACAAATAACCAGCCCAGAAGCAGACGATGAGACGATTGTACAGGACGGCTATTATATTGCTAGTCTCCAAGGTGAAGGGAAATTATATCGAGTATCCAGGCAATGAGGTCAACATTGCGCCGGTTCGATTAGTGCCGTGGGGCCTATAGTGGAATGGTGTGACACGAAAATGTTTTTTTTTTTTATCCCCTGATCATGAAGAATAGTTATTACTGATTACAATGATATGACATTTGTCACAGGTAACAACGCTAGTTAAAACTGAGGAGCCCCCACCCCTACCCCCTTACTCTCTTACAATTTGGGCTATTTGCATTCCAATGCACATTCTCTGTCTATGAGATAATTTAGCCTGGTTTGATCTTTGTGTGGTCAGATCAGTTAATGCAGTTTGTTCCTGAGTTACCAACATTTCGCAGTCTTCATGCAGTTAGGTTAAAAGAAAAATAGAAAAATATGTTATAAAGAACGTAAAGAACACTGGTAAACAAAGACCACCCATAGAATATAGTAGCCAAGGTGTAATTCATTGCCTGGATTTAGAAATTACAAAAGATTTGATGTATTATGGCTCATTTTAGATATCTGTGGGAAGCAAATTGATGGCCACTGTCCTGAATGAACAGCACCCCCCCCCCCCCAAAAAAAAACCAGACATTGAGATACACAACTCACAATCTACTCCCATACCCAATAATCACCTTACCTTACTACCTACCCCGCCCTCCCTAAAATAAACCACAGATACCTGGGAGAATTGCTGTTTTAATTCACAGGAAATCCACTTAGTATGTGCATGTATATCTGTGTATGAATGTGTGTGAGATGGGAGGAGTAATGGTTGTCTCGAGCTCTAGGCCTTGTTTTTTAGTTACTAAAATTAAATATTGGAGGGGATAGGGGTTCCAGATGGTCAGTTCGTTACATTTTATCTCACTCCCATGATCCAAATGTCTACTTACAAAGTATTATTCAGGTTTTTCCAGTCACTGTAATCTCTAAAAGTTTTGTTTTAATGTATTGTACAAAACAATAATTCATGAGGCTAAATACTAATTCTGAAGGGTGTTACACCCCCCCCCCCTCTCTGAAGGGTGTATCCCACACATGAGCTCCATACTTTTGTGTACAAAGTAATGGATGGGTTTTCTTATGCAGGTATGGCACAGAAAATTGCTCTGAAATTCAGTCTTTTACAAAATTCTACTGAAATATTGCTTTGATATGGCTAGTCTATAAACTGTTAAAATATTATATATTATGAAAATTAAGGACTCAACATTTCAGAAGTCTGTTTTAGATTTTCTAAACATGTGGGTCCAGAATTTAAATTTTGCGACAGCAACTTTATTTAGTTGCTATTGCATTCAAGTCACGCAGTGCAAACTTTGTTCGTTTTTTTTTCAGTAGAGGGCGTATGTGGTCCGTATAGCTCTGCTTAGAACCACATACATAGTATAGATCTAGATCTAGTAGTAGGTGTGGGTGTAACCAACCCCCCACCCCCCCCCCGCTGCTCCTTTTAGAATTCCATGGTAGCTGAATCTGAATGAAACACCCTTATTTGCCGCATTTTGAACAGGGCGTAAAGTAACAAAATAGATATTCCATTAAAGAGAATGATTGCAAGACTTATTCATTAAAGATACCTTTCAACCTTCTATCAATTTATACTGTGGCACGATTGGTACACATTTGGGACTAAGGATTTCACTTTACGAAGTTCCTTCAACGCGCACAACGTGCAACGCCGGTCCCCGCGATCCGCCGTTGAACCGGGGTAAAATCCCAAATTCCATGTAAATTAAACTCTTTCAAGCCCCAGCAATGAATTGACTGGCCCCTTTAATGAAGAATTAATATTTCCGAACAATTTGGACCACTTGAAATTCAGAAATTGAGATAAAACGTCCTTTTCAACAAATAACTAGCCCTGAAGCAGACGATGAGACGATTGTGCAGGATGGCTATTATATTGCTAGTCTCCAAGGTGAAGGGAAATTATATCTACTTTCCAATAAATAAACATGATTTGTGATGTTTTCCAGCTCTAAAAAAAGTTAAGCGCCTCGGTTCAAGACTAACCATGCAGACTCCCTGCTAAATGTTAAAAATAGCCAACTTGTAAGATTGCACTAAAAATTCATTAAAAATAGTACATCCCTGATTTACCCAACTTGTGCACACCTGTAGAAGCTACAGTCCCTGCCGAATATATCAGACCACAAAATGTGGCAATTTTCCACTCTGCTTATTTTTAATGATTTTTTTAGAGTATCCAGGCAATGAGGTCATCATTGTACTACCTTCCCGGTAGGCATTGCACCGGTTCGATTAGTGCAGTGGGGCCATTGTCGGCTGCAGGATTGAGGCTTACTGCAAGTATGGTTGTTTAGTCGTGTTATCATTAATTCATCTACGTCCAAAGAGGGCGCCATTACATTTTAATTTTTCACCGGTACTGGAAGCTAAGTCATATTTTTCATTTCATTTTTAATTTTTTTACCCAAATTTAATTCTGGATTCAATATCCCATCTCATTGGTCAACGTCCAGATAACCAGATCATTAAGGAATTATAAAATTGTTTAATTATTAAAAGAGCTGATTTTCTGTTCATCTGTTTACTATCAAACGGTTTCAGTGATTCAGAAAAACAGGACATGTACCTGAAACTCTACAGAAAAATGATCTGAAAACATATGGGTTCATTTTTTCAGTTAGAAAATAAAGAATGAAAATATAAATATCAAATTCTCAAATAAATAAAATGTTAAGCATTTGATCTAATCATCGTTTATAATAAAGAGATGAGCAGCAAGCCTAGTTCGGCATCATAAATTCTCTCTGCAACCCTTCCAGTTATTAAATTGTGATAACATTTATTGTATTATATCTTGCTAAAGGTGATCACATCCAAGATTTCGGACTCCCATACTTCTTACCAACCCCTTACCTGTGTAAGAACATCAGCATCAATGGGACATGGGTACAACTGATCCCCAAGCTGATTCCAATTCGAGTTGCTATGACAAAGAAAAGCTGCTACCGGAACATACCTCCTGGTCATCGTTTATGTCGAGTTCCAAGTTAGTTTATGCATTATTTATTTATCCATTCATTTTTTAGTCGTTTATTTTGTTATGTATTTTTTTATTTATTTGTTTATTTATTTTTTTATTTATTTATCTATATATCTAGTTATATATTCATTTATTAATGTATGGAATTATAAATGTATGTATGTGTTTATTTCATATTTAACTTATGTATTTACGAACAATTTACTAATACTACAAAATTTCCAAATTGCTTTAAAGAGTAGCATGTTTGATCATGGGCTAGCTAACCCATTGTGTGTACAAAGCTTTATCAGACGATCAGTTCTCTATTGTAAGTAGGACCAGGAGTGTAAGTCACCTCAGGTACTTAGAAGCAGCCTACATACAATCGAGGGACCCTCTTTTGTGTATACAATGTTTTTGTAAAAAAAATAACTACACTTAAGCCTTTTATGACAATTGTAGTGTACAAAGCTTTATACAGACGATCAGTTCTCTATTGTAAGTAGGGCCAGGAAGTGTAAGTCACCTCAGGTACTTAGAAGCAGCCTACATACAATCGAGGGACCCTCTTTTGTGTATGCAATGTTTTGAAAAAATACTATACTTAAGCCTTTTATGACACGAAAAACAGACAAACAACAACAAAAACACATTACCATACAACTGTGAATGATACCGCTAAAAATTTAATGTAAGCAAACTATTAATTGTAAGGTTGAAGGTATCGATGAAGCTACCCCAGTCGTATCCGGACGGTTACCCCCTGGACAACTACCCCCGGATATTTACCACTCGGATAACTAACCCCCTCCACCCCCCCCCCTCTCGACAGTTCGTTAATTTCTTCAACATCATCCACAAAATATTATTGGTTATTATTTCATGGGTTAGAACATTATATTTCCAACAAAATGATACCATGATCATCGATTTTAATTAAAGCTGTGGTCACAAATACAAAAGTTGGCCTGCTCGGCGGCCAGGTGGCGAGTTTTTAGTCAATTTCGCCCGGTTACTGAGCGGCAGCCGCCCAGGCACCGCTGGTATTTAGTGCATCGGTTGGTCGCCGCTGAAGTTTTAGCGCGCAGTTAAAATTCTAGCGGGCCTGCTCGATTTCACTCGCTGCCTGCTCGGCGCATGCCCGGATATCGCTTAGGCACCCCTCAGCGCGCTCCACAAGAGACAACAGCTATAGATTTTTGCACAAAGTTTTCTAAAGGGCCTCATGATTTTTTTTTTTACAGTTTTCATTGAATATAAAAAAAGCGCAGGTGAAAACCAATGGAGCGAGGTGGGGGGGGGGGAGCTGTATTGTTAATGGCCAGTACAACCACTTAGATATAGCCAGGTTGTCCATGAAACATATTCCCGGAGGAGCCCAGTGGTCCTCCGCCAGTACGCCTTTATACTTTTCAGGGTCCTACCGATCACCGGCGGGCCACCGGCCGATTTCTTTAAAATCAGCCGATTGCCGGTGGGAGACCGCGCCAAATCGCCCGATGACCGGTAGGAGGGAATCAGTTAGTCATCAGTCGGCTACTGTCCGGTCGCTGCGTGGAGAAGCTCCTTCGATTTTGCTATTTTTTTTTTTTACCTAAAATCGATCGTTGACCGACAGGAAATTGACAGGGTGCCGCTCGAGCATCGCTAGGATTTTACAGCCCGCTCAACATTCTCCCTGAATCGCTGGTGATGCCTAAATTCCAGCGGCGACCGAGCAGGCTATAAATCGGGCGGTCGCCGCTTTATTTATGACCGTAACCTAAGGTGTTTGGATCATAGGGCTTTTTCTCTGAGGCAATGTTATTTCCAAACTTTGCTAATTTTTCAACTCAAACGATCATCAGAACACCAAAATATTATGCCATAGAATGAGCAAGCTGTAATGACAAAGTAAGCCATACCTTACCATTGTCTAATGTATCAAAACGAGGCATTCCTGTGGTCTGTCTCCCCGCTTATTCTATGGCAAGTCGAAACGTGAGAATATTTTGGTGTTCCGAGGTTCGATGGAGTTGAGAAAGAAACATTGCCTCAAAAAATGGCCCTAGGATCCAAACGCCGTACTCAAAATCAATCAACGTGGTATCATTTTGTCGGAAAAAGACTGTTCGAACAAATAAAATAACAATTAATGACATTTTGCTCATGATGTGGAAGAAATTAACGATCGTAAATGTAGCATTCTTTGTAAGCCACCCTGTTTAGTGGTCATATTTACTAAAAAGAGGTTTAGTTATCTACTTATACTACCACCACCACTACTTCTACTACTAGTACTACTACTATTACTACTACTGCTACTACTACTACTACTAGTACTACTACTACTACTAGTAGTACTACTACTATCTATTACTACTATTGCTACTACTACTGACATCTATACACTACTACTACTACTACTACACTATACTACTTTTATTACTACGCTGACTGACTTTGACTAATTTGTTATAATTAATTATTGACTAATGCGTCACTATAGTGTAGCTTACTACTTATACTTATACTACTACTACTTCTTCTAACTTTCATTAAACTAAACCTATCTGCTACGACTACAAAGGCAAAGAGAAGGAGGAGTTTCAATAGAAGAAGAAGAAGAAGAAGACAGAAGAAGAAGAATGAAGAAGAGAAGAAAAGAAGAAAAAGAGACGACGAAGAAGAAGAAGAAAAGAAGAAGAAGAAGAAGAAGAGAAGAAGAAACGGAAGAGAAGGAGAAGAACAAGATGAAGAAGGGCGAAGAACAAGAACAAGAACAAGAACAAGAAAGAAAAAGAAGAAGAAGAAGAAGAAGAAGAAGAAGAAGAAGAAGAAGAAGAAGAAGAAGAAGAAAAAGAGAAAAATCCGAAGCCAAGTTTTTTGCACGTGATAAAGTATTACATTATTTTATGATTAAATAATTACTATTTCGGAGCTAACATCTTGAAGAAATTGCAACAGTAGTGGTCACACTGTTTTCCTTAAAATAAATATTTGTGCACCAAACAGATTGTAACTCTAACCCATGTTTAAACAACGGGAGGTGCACTGAGACTATGATAAGCTTCAACTGTACATGTACTGAATATTTCGAGGGCGAGCATTGTGAAAAGGGTAAGTTAATCATCATTTTTTTTACTGTTTAAACTGCTCATGGCAATTACATGTATATGATTTGAAAAATGCAACCATAAATTTACGTAGGTTTCAGAGATTAACCCGCAGCTACACGATTATGAAATGAAGGTAATGTATACCTTAAAATGTTGTCATATTCGTTCAACTAATAATAAAGTGACTAATGAATTTATAAGGAGACAAAATAAAAAGAAAGGGTAAAAAAAGGAGGGGAGAAGAACCGGAAGTAGAAGAAAAAGGGGAAGGAGAAGAGAGAAAAGAGGAGGCCGGGAAGAGGGAAAGGGGGACAAGGAGGAAGGAGAGTGAACATAACAAAGGTATACCTGTAAATAGGGGCAAGTTTCGTAGAGAGATTTGTTTCGGTAAATATGTTAACCTTACGATAACTGTTACAACAACTAATAAAAACACTAGGATCTGGTCTGAACTCACTGGAATTGCATACCACTAGGTGATATTTTACAAGCATTTCTGATGACATTGATAACATCATTTTCTAAATCACACAACATAAATATGTAAGTTTTGTTTGTACAATTTCAACACACTCCATCTCACTGATTTTGTATTCGAAAAAATATGTTAACGAAAAAGAATGGATCGCGTTTTATAGGACAATGCGTTCCTTTGATTGGTTTCAGTCAGTTCTGATTTATTTAGATCAAATCAAGCGATCAGTCAAGTTGTTATTTAAGTATTTAACATTTTCAATGTGTCTGATTTGTGGTTTCTAGCTGTCGACATGCCCAGCACAAGTCAAACGTTTGCCACCGAATTAGCAACCACTCGTGATGCAACCACGAATATATCTACCACTGAGGTAGAGACCACTTCCGGATTAACTACACCTACCACTGAACCGTCGACCGCTAGACAACCAAAAACACAAACACCTACCACTGAAACGGCGACTTCTAAAGGACCAACCACACCCATGCCAACCACTGAGCCGATGTCCACTACAAGACCAACCACACCCATGCCTACCACTAAACCGGTGACCTCTACACAACCGAAAACACACACGCCTACCATTGAAAAGGCGACCACTAAAGAACTAACCACACCAATGCCTACCACTGAGCCGGCGACTACCACAGGACCAACCACACCCACGCTTACCACTAAACCAGTGACCACGACGGAACCAACCACAACCAAACCTCCCACTGAAGTGACAACTACTACAGGACCAATTACGTCCACGCCTACAAGTGAAGATGAGACCACTATAGGACCAACTACACCCATGACCACTGCTGAAATGTCAACCACTCGAGAGGCAACCAGTACCATGGCCACTGCCGATCGTAAGTTTTACAAAAAAAACAGTATTAGTCCAGGCTACAGGCCCATGGGCTATGTACTTTAACCTTGTTTTGTGAATTTCAGGGTTCCAAAGACGGCGAGTGCCGATTGAAAACCCTTAAGCGGTTTTTGTAAAACGCAACAACAATCAAAATGAATGTCAAAATCATTAAAAGGGCTTCTTATACAGTAACGTTAATATTTCAATCATTATTCTGACATAAGCGGTTTTGTTAGATAAATTCTGGTCAATTTGAGGGTGCTGATTCCAAATCCGGTGGATGCTCGACAAAACCTTAAAAGTTTAAGTAAAATAGTTTTAAAAAAAATTGCTGCTATGACAAGATAGTGTACGTTATTATTAAATCTTTTTTTAAGTTTTAAAATGGGAGTTTAGGCACCAGTCATGCTGGAAATTTGTTTTACTTGAGTAAAGTTAGCTGGAGCTGGATAGTTGACATGAAAATGGTACATTCACTTGTGACTGGAATTTCGGTCTCACCTAGGGAAGTCTTTTTTATACTCAAACCATGACCTACACCCCACATCCTTCCGGTCGACAAGCAAAAGTGCTGAACGGAAAAGCACACCTTCACAAAATGTTGAAGGGTTTGGGGAGGAGGGGGAGACCATGGGCTCTCCATGTTGAGGTAGCGGAGCGACTGAGTGGGGGCAAGGGTGTCGATCTGTTTTAAGGGCTGGGGAGAAATTCATCATACATGCACATACAATCATGTATGAGTGTATGGATACTGTATTAGTTTATACATGTATTTCAGTTCAAATGTTAAAGCCCAAGTTTAGTTTTGGGGATTTTTTGTTATTTGAAAGCTTTATGCCCAAAGTCATAACCCTGCAATAATAGATTCTGAATGTCTTTAGTTTTCTTTTAATTAGTTAATAAAAAATCTCAGGGGAACCCCCGAAATTTTCGACTATACTTTACATTATAGCATCCAAAGGGTTAAAACGGCTTTAAGGTTGCATGTGTTATACCTCAACTGAAAGAGCAAACTCTGATCTTTCAGATGAGGTATGACTCATATAACCTACTTTCATTAACTGCATTAACTGCACCCCTAAACATTTTAATATGTTAGAATATTAAAGCCGAAGTTTAGTTTTGGGGATTTTTTGTTATTTGAAAGCTTTATGCCCCAATAAATAGATTCTGAATAATAAATAGATTCTGCAATAATAGATTCTGAATGTCTTTAGTTTTTATTTTAATTAATTAATGAAAAATCGTCGGGGGGGGGGACCCCGAGATTTTCGGATATATTTTACATTATAGCATCCAAGGGTTAAAAGGGTTATATGAGCTATACCTCATCTGAAAGAGCAGAGTCTGCTCTTTTAGATGAGGTATAACACATGTAACCTTAAAGTCTTTTTAACCCCTCCCAGACCCACTTTTATTGTTTCTTCTCACCAAAATTCATTAACTGCACCCCTAAACATTTTAATATATTAAAATTTTAAAGCCGAAGTTTAGTTTTAGGGATTTTTTTTGTTATTGACTTTGGGCATAAAGCTTTCAAATAACAAAAAAAATCCCTAAAACTAAACTTCGGCTTTAAAATTTTAATTATTAAAATGTTTAGGGTGCAGTTAATGAATTTTGGTGAGAAAAACAATAAAGTGGGTCTGGAGGGGTTAAAAAGACTTTAAGGTTACATGTGTTATACCTCATCTAAAAGAGCAGACTCTGCTCTTTCAGATTGAGGTATAGCTCATATAACCTTTAACCTTGATGCTATAATGTAAATATATCCGAAAATCTCGGGGTCCCCCCCGAGATTTTCATAAATTAATTAAAATAAAAACTAAAGACATTCAGAATCTATAATTGCAGGGTTATGACTTTTGGGCATAAAGCTTTTCAAATAACAAAGAATCCCCAAAACTAAACTTCGGCTTTAATATTATTACAATGTTTAGGGGTGCAGTTAATGAATTTTGGTGTGAAGAAACAATAAAAGTGGGTCTGGGAGGGGGTTCCCCGACCATGAAATTACAATATTAACCATGAAAATGTAAATTTTTTCAATTCAAAAACTGATGACAAATGCATTGGCCGCAGTGGAAAAATGTCAAAGGATATCGGTAAATGCTTGAGACCAAGTATACTAGCACAAACTGGGAGGGCCAGAGAGGTGTTTGTCTCCCCGGGTAAAAAAAGTATATATTTTCACCATCAAACTATAAAAGTATTATAAAAAACGCTCAAAGTTTATCGACCTGTATTCTCCGGATTTGGGAGCAACACCTTCAAATTGATTAAAATCCATCGAAACGAATTGTATGCCTGAAAAATGATAATAACTGTGACTTTAGCGGCCTTTCAAATATGTCTGGCGGCCATTTAGATTTTTTCTTTTTTTCAAAAACACTCGAGGTTTTTCGATCTGAACATTTCGGATTTGGAATCAGCGCCCTGAAATTGACTAGAATCAATCAATACCAATTTCATTATGTCAACAACAAAATAATTGAAATATGCACGGTACTGTGCTTCTAGTGGCCTTGTTACACGTTTTTGAGCCCTTTTGATGGTTTGGGCATTTTACAAAAACGCAGGGGCGTCGATCCGTTTTTCGGATTGGGGAAGCAAAAGTGAAAGAATGTCAAAAATTTTCGGCGCACTCCGCGCGCTAATTTTTAATATAAAATTTTGCGCGCAAAGCGAGCCGAAAAATTGGAAACAGTGTATAATTCATAGTATTTTTGTGCTAAATTAAATGGTTTTGTAGTGCTTTTCAATGCTTTTTAAACATATTCTTGCATTAGGGGAAATCGATATGTTTGCCCCCAATATTTTCATTGGGATGGCGACTGCCCCATTTTCCACCCCAGGATCGACGGCCTGCAAAAATGCTCAGGATTTTTTTTCGGCCCCCAATCATCGGATTTGGAATCAGCACCTTCAAATTGACTAGAATCCATAAAAAAAAAATGTTAATGTCTACAAAACATGGTAATTGCTGTGATTTTAATGGCCCTTTTAATTGTTTTTGCGGCCATTTTTATTTTTTCCGTTTGTACAAAAGCACTAAAGGTTTCGCTTCTGGCATTCATCGGATTTGGAATCAGCACCCTCAAATTGACTAGAATCCGTCAAAAAACATTGTATATGTCACAAAACAAGGTACCATGGTCTGTAGCTTGGACTATACGCTCATGAATTCCTTATCTCCACCTCTGACCTTACAATTCCGACATCCATTTCTTTCATCTCAGTATCCAGGGGCGCAAATCCAGGGGGGACGGGGGACATGTTCCCCCACGATTTTGTAGGTGGGGGACACAATATCAAATGCCTCCTCCCCACGAAATTCCATGTGTGTATTAGTCTGAGGGATATGGGAAAA
>JZLH01S0018724.1:0-12013 GCA_001188425.1 Eucidaris tribuloides | reverse complement strand
GCCACAGATCCCAAATCCATGGAACAGTCGTTGTAAGATAACATCATGCTTAATAGTGTCAAAAGCACACGAAAAATCTAACAGAACAAGTATTACTTCTTCCCCTTTGTCAAGTGACAAGACAATATCATTTGCAACTCTTAATAATGCAGTTTCCACACTATGAAATGATCTGTAACCGGATTGTGACTTGGCATGAAGATTATGTACATTCAAATAATGATGTATTTGCAATACAGCCATCCTCTCAAGTACCTTAGCTACGAACTTGAGGTTAGCAATTGGACGATAATTTTTCAATATTTCAGGATCACACTTTGAATCTTTCAACAGAGGTGAAATGTTACTACATTTAAATTCATCAGGAAAACAACCACTTTCAAAAGATTTATTGACAACATATGTCACCACGGGAATAAGTTCAGGAATAAATTTTCACAAGATAAATGTCACAAAAATGAGAACAACCACAAGTGTGATAGAGTGCTCACCTTTTTTTTTTTCTTTTCTTTACAGTGCTCACCTTTTTTTTATGAAATAACCTTCAATTATGAACAAGAAAACAAAAAGGTAAAAACAGGTCTGTAAAAATGTGCTCACACAGATCAATACATGACTACACCACCCTTTATCAAATCTAGGACTTATTCAACCAATCAGGCACGCGCCTCCCAGTGACGTAACAATCAATGATTGAGGAGCTCAGAATTAGCATAAGACACAACCACACCGCAGCGAAAGCCATTCACTGTGTGCAGTGGTATGTACGGTAACTTGAGCTATGTAGAGCCCACACCAACCGGGGCGACTGCCAGCTAAAATAGCCTCGAGAAAAAACGGCTGGACGGAAAGCACTGATCAGATCTGATAACACCGGTATTCTTGGTATCAAATATAAATGGTTTATTGTATATGGACTCCATGTGAAAGGTGAGCACTGTATCACACTTGTGGTTGTTCTCATTTTTGTGACATTTATCTTGGCAAATCTTATCAAATTGTTTGGAAACGGAATGCTTCCGTGGGTCGGCTGTAGCTGTTTGCTCCGTTGCATATATATGTGCAGAGAGTCGATCCTGCGTGGGTGAAATTCTGTGTTGCTTGTCAACACAAGAGAAATAGCTTTGAGGTGTCATTTGCAATTACACATCAAACTTTTTGTTGAATACTTTGTAGTTAGAACCTGCCTGAAATCGCTTTGTTTTGACATAGTTTTCGTTCATTGTACTTTTAGGTGGATGGGTTAAATAATGATACTCGTATAATGAAAATAATGTGCAACTAATAATCTGATGTCGGTCAGCAATTCACAACGTTTAACTCGTTACAGATCCTACTTATACTATAGCTTACACTTCAGACCGCTGCTCAGTGTCACTTTTTGTGAGATGTGTCTGTTGTGTATGTGCCGTGTGTGATTTGTATGTACTGTAAAAATGGTACATATTGTCTCCAAGAGAAGTGAATTTATAGAAATGAATTGTGGAGTGAAAATTGCCAACCCAAAGTTGCTATAGCAAAGGGTGCGGTACTCTGATTTTATTATTATTATTTATTATTACTAGTTATTTATTATATTATTATTATTATTCAATTATTATTATCATTTAATTATTAAATTATATAGTTACAGCAATTATTTAACGCATCCACCCTAAGAAGTGCAATGAGCGAGTCAAGTCGGCAGGATTTTTTTTCGCAAAACGTTAAAAGAAATCCTCAATCTGGCACACCACCCTCCCCTTTAAATGATTTGAAAATGCATATAGAGGTTGAAAATCCACTAGTTCTTACGTGTCAAATTGGCAATGTGACAAAAAAATTCTATATAAACAGTTTTGTTTTAATTTGAATAAATAAATAAACACGCAAACCATATTTGTATAATTTAAAATCACACCCTTTCGGCTAAACCGGGGGGGGGGGGGGGGGGCTTGTGGACGAAAGTCGCGCTTCCATCATCAGGCGACGCGACGTCTGAGCGGCCTCCACGTGACACACCCTCGCCAAACCGGGGGTTGGGCAGATACTGGAGACGAATCTCGTGTTAAACAGTCACACACACACTAAAGGACATACCCACCCATTTCGCATAAAGCCTGTTTAACAATCTGATGTATCGATCTGTCAGAGAACAATAACCATGTTTTCTTCTGTGCGACAGTTACACCGTCAATAAAACGAAACACTACCCGAAAACTTTATCTAGTGTCTAAGAAGTTTCTTGCCGATTATTACAAATTCAACCTTAACCACGGATTAACCTAATTATTTGTCGTCAAATGTATATACATAAATTATATTAATTCGCGAGACAATATCGAATATACCGCGCTTGTTTGTTTGTTGTTTGTTGTTGTTTTTATTACAGGTGAGTCATTACGTCCGTTGTCATAAATCAATTGAACGAGGACGGATTTCGAGATCGGTTCGAGAATACATTTCTCGAGTCTCGGTTTCGGTTTTGAGACCCGAGACCGTCACAATAAGAAAACAGTAACCTTCAACTTGATGTCTAGTACTTTGGTTTTGGGATAATATCTATATAATTGGGTATAAAGGAGATTTATTTTATGTTGCTATTTTTCAATATCCTTATACAATCACGTGAATATATATTAAACAACTTGCCGACAAGGTTGACTGTATGACGGCCCAAGAACTGTGTCAAATGAGATCAGCACGTATATCCCCAAAAGTTTCAGTTGATTATGTTATGCTTCTAAAGAGCGTAGCAGAAAAGTGCGGCACTACTCACGACCATCCACGGCGGGTCGGCTAATAATTTGGGCAGTGAGATTTTATCAGTAGGTGTTGCCATTTGATAATGGTATACTAAAAGTTAGAAACTTTAAGTATTAATCTCTCGATTCGCTTTTCTTGGCCATGAAATAACTTTCGTCACAAATTGCATACTACTACTACTACTACTACTACTACTACATCATAATAATAATAAAAAAATGATGAATAATAATAATAATAATAATATCATAAATAATACCTATTAATAATTTATATATAATAATCTGATAGTACTAACCTACTACCACTACTACTGACTACTACTACTACTACTAAAAATTAATAATAATTAATTACTATTTGAACTAATAATAATGATAATAATATATTAATATAATAATGATAGTATACGTGACTACTACTAACTACTACTAGACTACTACTGTACTAGCTACTAGAAAGCTAAACTAACTACTACTAATAAATAATAATAATAATACTATATTTACTAGCACGTTTAATTAAAATGAATATGAATAATCTAATCTAATAATAATGATAGTAATACTACATGCACTACTACTACTCACACTAACTTAAACTAATAATAAAATAAAATTAAAAATAACATAATAATAATAATAATATTCAAATTTACACAAAGTAACCAATCGGAATGAAAGGAATATAAGAGGCCAACTTAAATATAGGAATCCTATTCAAGATAAACCAATGACAGCAAGAAGGATGAGGATGGCAAACTAGTTAGGGTTGGTTATATAACAATTATAACGATGGATGATGAACAATAGGGTCAGCAAAGGGAAGGAATCTGAATAGGAAAGGAATGAAGGTGATCTGAGTGAAATAGGGTGGAGTTCAATGATAATGAGGAACAACGTAAAGAGCTTAACAAAACTGAACTAAACTAGATACCAAGCTACTACTGAAAAGAATTTAACTAAAAGGAAGCTCAATTCTCACTGAACTACCTTACATAAACATCCTTCTTTCAGGATATTGTCCTCAATTTAAGAACATAAAAATCAAATATTTAAATGGTAAAATACTACAAAATGAAATGATTCAAATTATACAATTTCTAAATATCTATATATTGGAAATGAAATCTGCATTTTGTTGAATTTCACAAGAATTGGAAAAGTGAGAACAATTTTCTTTTTTTGAAGGGTTGTTGTGAAATACAGTAGCATGAAGAAATAAATTCAGATCTGCCCAGCCATGACATTTTTTCCAAGTAAGTTTTCAAAGCCAGTTTTTGTTGAAATAAAATCCTTAGTTGTAAAATTATCACAATTCAGTCAAAAGTGTTTTCCGTAGGAACTCAAATAAATATACTAATTAATGATAAAGTACTTGAAATATAATTATTATGGATAATTTGATTTACACTTGATTAATCAATTTATACTAAATGTATTGAATATACTCGTATTATTCAATTATCTAAATGTAATTCTATACTTTCACGTGTCCACGGTTTAAAAGTTTAAGTCATTTAAATGTAAGTCTCCTTGATAAAATTGATGAAATACGACTTTTATTCGATAAGATTCATTTTGATATTTTATGTTT
This sequence comes from Eucidaris tribuloides, assembly GCA_001188425.1. Taxonomy (NCBI): domain Eukaryota; kingdom Metazoa; phylum Echinodermata; class Echinoidea; order Cidaroida; family Cidaridae; genus Eucidaris; species Eucidaris tribuloides. Next base: position 7,672 of record JZLH01S0018724.1, on the reverse strand, counting down.
ATCTGAGACGTGGCTTCATGAATAACAATGATGATACAATATATATTGATAATTATGTTTTAGTACGCAAAGATAGAGCAGGAAATAAACGAGGTGGTGGAGTTTGCATATATATTCATAAGATGGTTTCATTTATTTTGAGACAGGACCTGTCTTCTGACTCATTGGAAGCAGTTTGGATTGAATTGTCACAGACTAAGATGGAAAGTTTACTTATTGGTTGTATTTATAGGCCACCAAATTCTGATAAGGCATATTATGATTATTTATTAGATGTACTGGAGGAAGTTACTGATGAAAATAAAGATATTGTAGTGTTGGGAGATTTAAATTATGATTACAAACTAGACGAAAATCTTTGTAATAATCCAATTAATTTGATTGAAAATTTGTTTCCTTTATCACAAATTGTTCACGTACCGACGAGGGTAACGAGTAATTCATCAAAGTGTTTAGATCACATACTAAGCAGTTTTCCTGATAGACATGCAGTATGCAATGTCGCAAAAATTTCAATAAGCGACCATTACCTCATCTATACATGTATTGAAATGAAATTCAGCAATATAAGAAAACATAAAGAAGTTTTTCGTGATTTTAAAACTTTTGATGAAACTAAATTTGTCGATGACGTCACACATATTTTTTCATTGAATGATTTTAGCGAGAATGTAGATGGAGTAAATGAAAAATGGGTGAAATGGAAAACCATATGTTTGATAATTTGTGATGTACACGCTCCGTTAAAAAAGATGCGAGTAAAACAAAGTTTTTGTCCATGGATAAACGACAAATATTGTTAAACTGATTTATGAAAGAGACTGCTTAAAGACAAAATGTGAATCCCAACCTAATCTCAAAAACGATTTTCGGCGAATTAGAAATCGTATTACAAAACTATAAAGACGTAGTAACAAAAAGAAGTATGTAAATAATATGTTGAACAAATGTAAAAGTGATAGTAAGAGAGCATGGCGAGAATTGAATAGAGTCCCTGGTAGAAAACGTAAAGAAGACAATGTGTCTGCTGAATTAACTGCCGATCTATTGAATGAATATTTTGTTAACGTCAGTAAAGAATCAGAAGGTAACAACAAACACAGTTTCCAATGGAAGCATTCTGATTGCATTTATGAGTTCAATTTTGATAACATTTCTGTTGACAGAGTTTTAACTTCTCTTTTTTATTTGGGCAAAGAGAGTAATCTCGATATACTAAACTTTGATTCCAAGTTACTTTATCTAGCTGCCCCCATTATTTCGGAATCGCTTTGTATTATATACAATGAAAGTTTAACGCAAGGGTTTGTTCCCGCAAACTGGAAAAAACTAAAACGACGCCTATCTATAAGGATAAAGGTAACAAGAATGATCCCTCCAATTACAGACCAATTTCAGTTGTGTTTGCCCTTATTTCCAAAATATTTGAAAAGCAAAGTTAAAAATCAATTATTGACTATAGTTTTCAGAACATGATTTGATTAACATCAATCAAGCTGCATTTTTACCAAATCATTCCACAAATACATGTCTGCATCGTGCTGTTGATGATTGGCTAGAGTCTTTTAATGATCGAGAATTAGTAGCTGCTTGTTTCCTTGATATTTCAAAATGCTTTGATTCAATTAATCACACATTACTACTCAATAAATTAAAATGTTATGGTATAAAAGGACAAGAGTTAAAATGGTGTTCTGATTATCTTACTGGAAGAAACCAAAATGTATTTTGTCATGGCCATATTTCAAACTCTAAAAGTATTCATACAGGTGTACCACAAAGGAGTGTACTAGGGCCTATATTATTTCTTATATTTATAAATGACATTTCTGAATCTGTGCATTCATGCTTTTGCAATATATTTGCAGATGACGTAGTAATTTATTGTTCACATAATGATATTGATGAAGTTACATTTATGCTTCAGAATGATTTAAATTCTATATATGAGTTGTATAATATCAATAAATTATTAATAAATTACGTATTAACATAGATAAAACAAAGGTAATGCTACTTAGTCCAAGATCTTCTGAAAGTCTGAATATTTCCCTTGATCGAAAAATAATTGAACAAGTTCATGATTTTAGGTATTTGGGAGTCGTGATTGATGACAAACTTTCTTGTGATGTTCATATACAAAATCTTGCCAAGTCTATTTCTATAAAGCTGTTTATGTTACGTAAAATGAGTAAACTTTTGGATACCAGTTCCTTGAAATTAATGTATAATGGTGTTGTTCAGTCATGCATCGATTACTCATGTTCGGTCTGGGGAATTGTTCTGTAAAAAACAAAGATATACTTTTTCATTTACAAAAAAGGGCGGCACGAATCATTACATCAAATTTTGATTATGAAACCGTGAATGGTAGTGACTTAATCAAGTTTTTAAAATTACAAACACTTGAAAAAAGAAGGGATTATTTTATGTCAACTCTTATGTTTAAATGCATCCATGGACTTGCCCCAAACCGTATGGGCAATAATATTGAAATGACATTTGACAGGCATGGTTTCAATACAAGAGCAGCTGATTCTTTGAATGTAGTACTACCCAAACCAAATGTAGAGTGTTTTAAAAACTGTTTTAGATATGCAGGAGGTAGAGTATGGAATTCGCTACCAAACGTCTTGAAAAAGTCTCACTCTCTTTCAGCGTTCAAAACTTTGTATAACAAAATGTTCTTTAACTCTTGTTAAGCGCCCAGCTGTATGCAGCGATACACTCTTTTGTTTTGATGTTCTTGACACGATTTGAGTGGGATGAATCGATATTTGAGTTTCTTTCACAACGTACCTCCCGGTAAGCACCTGAATTATGCGCTTCAGTGATTAATGCCTTTCTGTTGTTGTCAAGGGCGTAGGCTGGTTTCGGCGCGGGGAGGTGCACATCTTGGGGAGGTGGAACTAAAGTGACATGGGGAGGTGCACATCTTAGGGAGGTGGAACTAAAGTTGAGTAAATCAGGCGTTGAAAGCAGAAAAAGTGGTACAAATTTCGTTTTGCCTGCCAGGGGCGGAACTCCTGCGGGGGGTGCACGTGCACCCAGTGCACCCCCCCCCCCCCCAGCCTACGCCCTTGGTTGTATGGTGTATTTGAGACTGAGTGGCGTTTGTATGAGTCGGTGTGGACGTGTGTGTTTTGGTGCGTGCGTTCAGTGATGGTCCTTTGTCCTTGATCTTGTGTGTAGTGTCTCTTTGCGTGCAACGGTGTGGGCATGTGTGTTTTGATGTGTGACTTTTTGTACTTTGAGGGTGAGCTTTTGATGGTTGTTGTTTGTTCTTCTTCTTGCGGTGTTGTGTTATTGTGATTTATGATTGATTTTGTCATTATAACCTTTTTCAAATTCAAGTGCTTGCCGGAAGTTTTGTTTAAATTTATTTTCTAATGGCTTTTACTTGTATATATCCATACATTTCATATTTACGAAAATGAATTTTCTTGATTCCGGCTTGGTGTCACTAGTTGCAGCTGGACGTTTTTCTTATCTTACTATTGTTTGCTTTTATACTGTATATTATGTATTTTTTTTTACTTGAAACAGGACCTCGATGTAAAACAGCAATTTTGCTGATCTTGCTATCCTGTGTAAATATGTTGAAATAAATTAAATAAATAAAAATAAATACATTTTCATAAGTTCACAATGTACATAAAATATAAAAAATGGCAATTGGATTACGAATAGTCGCAAAACTTATCTATCAGCATTCTTCAAGTTAAAAAGTTGGATCTGAAATAATCAGTTACCTGACAAATTTATCAGATCAATTTTTAATAATATTTCTATATGTACGAAAGAAATATAATAATAATTCCATGCATGGAGTTCTCTTAACCTGAAAATAATACTTTCAAATATTTCAATTTCGAATAATTTGTGCATCAATTCAAATACAATGTGTCTAACAAAAAATGGTGCAAATGGGAGAACAATATTTAACGTATGTAATTTTCTCAAAAGGTATGTGTATTTGGTATCATATTAAAGCAAAATATGTTTTCCTTCTGATAAACCTAGTTCCATTTAATTTGCTTTTATAAGTCAAAAGTTATTATTACTTTTGTGCAGTCAGGCAAATCACGTTTTTCCCTCTTTTCTGTATTTGTCATAATGACAACTGAATTGGTGGTATTGTTACTTACAGAACTCATACAAATTAAATTATGAAAATCAATAATAAAACAAATAACAAATGCCGTTTTTCCTTCAATCTGTTTATTTCTGATTATCTAGTAAATAAAAAATCTAATACAAATAACCCTTACTCGGCATTTAAATGATACTGCACAAGTTCATGTCTTCTGTTTACCAGACCGCATTCATACTGACTTCATGATAATCTGTACTTCTCAATTATTTTAGCCCTCCTGTCAAAGTTATGTATCTCCTTTGTACTTTAAGTAATAGGAATTCAGAAATGTACAACCTGAACAATTCCTTCGTTCAGCTAAATTGAACGATTACACAATACTTTTCACACTCTCATTGGGGTGTCTTTGTTAAACAATATGCAGAAACTGCATGCACATGTAAGGCACATACAGTATACTGGGACAAACGTGATTTTGCGTCATTGCAGAAAAGTCAATATATCTCAGCCTTCTCAGGATTGACACAACCAAATGAAATGAAATAAATTGCACTAGAAAGTATGTTCTTTTAGATTTATGACAATACCCAAATTGATTAGGTTGTATATGTTTTTTTATGTATTAAAAATGATTTCCGATTGGACCATTTTTTTCAGACAATACGTGTAAACACTTCTTTTGAATGATCAAATGAAAACCTTTTGAAACATGTGAAACGTGTGACATTGTACATTTTCTGCCTAAAAACTTCGACAAAGGTTTCAATCAATTGTAAATTACTTTATCATATAATATATCAATTCATCAATACATTTTCTGAAATCAAACTTCAAATTAAACTTTAAATTAACGCAGTGTACCTCAAGTCTTGAGTCTGCAAGACGTATTTTTGTAGAGTCATGTAGCACTACTTCAACTGGTAACAGCGGCGGTTTTCTGCACTCAACTGTATTGCAGCCTGCCCTGAATTCATGTAGAATTTCTGCAGTTTAAATCAGCATGGAAGAATAAAACTCCCTTCATCTTTAATTGTGCAAATGAATGTTTGAGAATCTGGATTCACCCTTCGTCACTGACATATTCCCCCTCCATCTTGAGCTGAGATAGTGAGTGTTTGTGAATTCACCCTCCTTCATGAATATTGAGGATCGACTCTGAGTATTTTCTGCCTAGTTTTCGTATTCCATCTTTGATTTGTGAATGCTGACATTCATCCGACATCAGTAAGTGAGACGTTTTCACCTTTTCTGTACAATACCGGTATTTTTAAGTAACTACCACAGCAACATTTTGCATGTAGCTAGTATTCAGTTATATATTATTGCAAGGCACACTGAATTTTGAACCTTCATTCTATTTCAGCTCGGTTCAGCACTGAAACAGCTGCAGAATACCCCAAATCCTTCAACTAGCCGCTTATCATAGAAGTTTCACCTTCCAAATTTTTCCATGAAAATTTTTTCACCCTCCTTTGCATATCTTGTTGAAGTTTTATTGTTGTATCAAATAGCAGATTCATTTGATACACCAGATATTAAGCTCCCTTTACAGTATCTTCACAACATGACATCCTTTCGTTTTGAGTTGCCTGCGAATTGTTCACTGGTGAAGATGGAAAGGATTTCCACCAATGGGTACGTCGTTTCGAAGTGGCAGCAGACGCTTTACCAGATAGTTCAACCAGGCTACACTCCCCTCTTCCAGCAAGACTTGCAGGTTCAGCTGTCGTTGTCTGGGAAAGCATACTCGACTCTGATAAGACAGATTTCAAGAAGGTAAAAGAGAAACTCTCCCAAGTTTTTAGTCGAACGCAATTTATAGACACTTTCAAGTCGTGCATTACTACCAGCACTCACCAACGAGGTGAATCACTCGAGGTATTCGCAGCAGCCATTGCGTCTATGGTTGAAGAAGCGTTTCCTGCCCACGACAATGCAGCCAAGGCCGGAGAAAAGGTGAGACGATTCATCGCAGGTCTTGAAAAGGCTCTCCAAGTTAAAGTCCAAGAACTAGGCGGCTCCACCTTCGAAAATTGCTCTTAACGTGGAACGAGCAATTCAGTGACAACAGGACTCTAGCTAGTGTACAGGTTGCAGCAACAAACCCACCAACCAAATACACCATACCACAGTCTCCAAAAATGCAGCTTGTTCTACAAAGGCTAAATGAACTTGAGCAGAAACTGGAAAAGGTGAACCTCAAATTGGAAAACTGTTTTCATGTCAAAGATCCAATCCAGATGTCCACATCGGACTATCCCTCTTGCAGCCAAGACGGGCGACGTCAACATAGATCTCCGACCACGACCACCTAACCGTCCAGCGTACACAGGGCCATCACCGTCAAGGAAACCATACAAATATCCCACCGCTGCCACCAGTTGTAGTAGTGCTACATGACTCTACAAAAATGCGTCTTGCAGACTCGAAGACTTGAGGTACACTGACTTTATTCTGGGGCTCCTTTGCCCATAACCAAATTCCACCAAGAATCTAATTTACATAATTTGCATATTCAAATCAACGCAAATAATCAATTGGAACTAGATTTGAATTCGTCACTGAGACGAATTAGGTGATCCGCACGTCATCTTCGTTACATGTAACTCCAGTCACGAGATATGGACTAAATTTGATTTTCATTAAAGACGTCTTAGACGATGTTATGACAATTAAGATAACAAAAAGATGCAATGTATGCAAACTGCAAATTGAGGAATGAGGGATTTTTAAAGATTTGACACGCACGTACGCGTCCGTCATTACGCGCGTGCGCGCTTATGGATATGTCCAAAAGTTGACCCTTGACCTGATCTTGACATGTGGTAAATTTGGTCATGTAATTTGGCTTCAGTCATGAGATATCCAGAAAATCCGTTTTTTTAACTATGACGTCATAGATGACGTCACGGATGACTGGTCACATTGACAAGATGTCATTTTTGAGAACTTATCATGACACATCATCATGAAAATTTGCAACATCCCAGGACATGCCAGTCTCGACATATGGACTACATTTGATTTTCATTAATGACGTCATAGATGACGTCATCGAGATTAAAATAACAAAATGACGCTTGAAATCATATCTAGGCATCATAGCCTATCAGAACAGCAAACAAAAACATGAAAGTCATGGGTTATTCTAGAGATTTATGATTGATTTTAAAATGCACGTTAAGTCAATGTGCGCGCGCGTGCGTTTTAACGTTTTCGGGCGCGTACGCCTTATTTCAGGTCCAATGTGTTTGGAAAAGGTTCGAAATAATGTAGAATTCAGTCAGATATTCAAAACCATCGAAAAAACGGCGAAATTCGATCACGAAGCGGGTGCGCGCGAAAAAACGCGCGCGTACGCGCGCGCACGAAAAATGCGCCAAATGTCCTGAAACATATGGAGACAAAATCCTAGGTCGATTGGAGCATTTTTAAGTTTGACGTCGCCCGTACGAAACCGTCGTGACGCGCGCGTGCACGTGGCTTGTCCAGAGGTTGACCTTGACCCGACCTTGACTTGTGCCCAAATTTGGCTACGTAATTTGACTTCAGTCACGAGATATTGACATAAACAGA
>JZLH01S0018707.1:22457-34362 GCA_001188425.1 Eucidaris tribuloides | reverse complement strand
TTCGATAATTCCATCAATTTTCGCCGAAGATTATAAATCTTCGCTTAATTTTCTCCCCCTTCTTGGGTGATATAACTTTTCCTATGCGTTTGACTCTCCAATAACGGCGATCCTACGAGTAAAAAAAAATATATAATTGCAGATTATTTTTTACAAAAAAGATGTACATTAAACAAAAAAGTCCTTGACTCTTGAAAAGTACATTAGATTATCACCACGCATCTGACCTAGTTTTCTATCGATATACTTTCTCATTTTACAATAACTGACTCGGGAGTATTTGACTTATACCAAATCTCAATTTTGGTGTCATAAAACAATGTGTGGTTTATTATCCAAATTTCATTGATTTAATTTAAAGACTGTAGAATAAGAAATATTTAAGTCACATTTCAAAGAAATTGAGTTGGTGATTGTTTTGAAGTCGTTACATGCCGGGAAATTTTTTGACAAAATTTTGGTCAATTTGACCCTTCCCTACTAGGGGTCAGGGAGGGGTCAACCGGGGTCAAATTTTCAACTTGGACTAATTTCTTTAAAATGCATCTCAAATTACTCGACTAGTTACAAGGATTAAGAAAATATATAATTTATCATGTATTTTGTGCTTTGTTGACGACATATGGGTCACTTCCGGTCAGAGGTCAAATTTTAAATAACGTCCAAATTCGACAATTTGCATTATCATATCAAATTGCTCGTCTTACTGAGGACATTCCAACAATACATACATTTAAGTGTTTTGACATTCATTTATTCACGAAATACATTTCTTTTCCTCAGACCCTTGTTTGTAGAGGAAGAAGTACTTAAGTCCACAATTTTGATTACTAGTATTAGAAATCGACAAGTGTGACAATGTTTGTTTTTGTCCTAGATTCATCGTTTATTGTGTCAATTACCTTCACCAAGTTCGGATGTACAACTTAGACAATTGTGATCTGTAGACAAATTTGAAAACTTTGAGCCTTTGTTTCTCAAAACTTCAGTACTTCAGTACTTCTTATTCTACAGTCTCATTTATAAATCAAACAACAATCATTTCAATTTGCGAACACTCCGAACACAGAAATGTTATTTCAACATTTAAAAGGGCCAAGGAGTGACCACACTTCACAACACTGCCTACATGTTAGGCCTATATCCAACATTTTATCCAGCTGGATTCAACCTTTATAGTGTCAGCTTCCCACGGGTCAGATTCAGCAGCTACATCATGCAGAAAGTTAGTGTAGTCACTCCTCGGTCCTTTTAACTCGTTACATGCTGAATTTATTATGAGGGGATAATAATTAATGACATTTGTTCTTTTAACATTTTCTTTGAATTTCGCTTTCCTTTTTGTAGGTTTCAAATAAGAAATATGAAAATTTATGGAAGTAAAATGATTTCATTTCTGATGAAATAGAGCCATAAGCTAATTTCCAAAATGAGATAATTCCATAAAAATTGATATTTGAAATACATTCACCACCCCCTCCCTTCACACCCCCCCCAAAAAAAAAGAAATAAATAAATAAGAATTTATATTTTTACAAAAGGGTGCTATCATGTTCCTGTTAAGATGAGTCGTGCTGATTTAACTTTACAGTAAAGAAATAACAACTATTACATTTTTCACATTTGACTCATTTGAATTTGTCAGATTTTGAAACTGAATTCTTGGCAGAGTACAGAATACTGCTAGTACAAGTACGTTGAGCTGCACGGGTGAGCGAGCATCGCTCACTGAACTATATAGTTCAGTGGCATCGCTGCGAGCAGTTTGATATAGCGCCATCTATTGGCCATCCAGACACAGTGCTGTCGACATTGCGGATACCGTACCATCAATACCATCGCATTTCACATAATTCTGCCAATACTTATAATAATCATGCGTGATACGTCTACGTTTGAATATTATCGGAAATTCATTTCGCTGAATTCCTGTACGTATACTTTACAATAAAAAAATAAACAAAAAATTATAATTGTAACAAACTGTCAGACTCTAGACACACCCCAAAATTCAAGACACGTTGGGGTATATGTTACATAGTGCCTCAAGCAATTTACCCGGGTCGATTCCTTCGCCAACGCATAGTTTGCATACATTTTATCTTTTATATTCTTGCTTTACCCCCATTAAACAATCTAATATGCCTCTTTCTTCCTATATTACATATCTTATTTCTTATTAATTCTAAGGTCATCATAATAATCATTGGTATCAAACCAATCTGTAATCTACATCTACTGCAGTATAATCTACATCGACATATAAGATAATAATGTCGACGACATCTATGTATCATCTCATCGTCTACTCTATCTCTATATCTAATCTATACATAAATAAACTAACTATATCTATATAATAATATAACGTATCTACATCTACATCAATACTATCTAACTCCCCTAACATCTGCTCTATCTCAATCTTGGCTCTTTTTTGTTGTATATTTTTCTTGAAAAAAACCTGACTGAAGCATACAACACTTGCTCCGTCAGGAGATTGTCAAATAAAAACAGGTTAGCGCCATAGAGTTGGATTATAAATATTCCAACTCTCATCAGCAGCTGCCAGGGTGTGGCAAGACGTTAAAACACCAGCTTCGTTGCTTTGTCATTGCATTTTTTTTTTCTGCAGACAATACTTTGAAGAACGAAGGAAATTAAATTTTATTTTTACCATGATGAATATATTTTCATAGCTGTCAACATTTCTGTTGGATCCAACATTTTCTCACTTGATATTTGAGTTCACCTGTTGCATAACTCTTTCCTTTATATCACCTGTCTACTGAGGCACTGACCTTGTTCAGAAAGGATAATGAGTGCAAAGAAGTACACATAACCTACGCAAAGGTTTTTTGGTGAATTCCTGAATATTGTGTATTTATTTTTGGAGGATTTATTCTACGATGTATTTATACCTTGAATAAGTAAACAATTCCATCTATCACCGTGGCAGCATCAAAAGCTTTATTGCATTCTGCTGAAGGGTTGCCTTTAACCCCAATCTCTTCCGGCTTACCTGGAGGAGGAAGAAGGAGGATGAGAAGACAAATTAAGGATAAGAATGTGAAAAAACCCGAAAAGAATGAAAAAGGAAGAAGACGTGCATGGAGGAAACGAAGAACAGGAAAAACAAGAAGGGGAAGCAGAAGGCGAAACAAACAAATGAAGAACAAAAGCAGAAGAGGAGATGGATGAAGAAACAAACCCGAGAGAGGAATAAGAAGACGGAAATGGAGAAGGAGCCGATGAGGAGGAGGAGGAGAAAAAGAGGAAGAGGAAGAAGGACGAGAGGAGGAAGAAAAGAGAGAGTATAAGTTAGTGCAGTAGAAAAGAATACAACATTGGGGCTTTGAAAGTGTAATGGTAAGAAACAATTTCCACCCAACAAAAATGAATATTTTGACAGAGATGATGTTAATCATACAAATCGGTTGAATAAACTTAATTGACTGAAATAAAATATAGCCAATCGATCAATCAATCAATCGATTGAACGATCAATCAATCCAATAAATCGATCAAATTACAGCTGTAATATTTTCTTATCAAGCGTGATTCATCCAGGTACATCGCGTGGGAAAAAGGAAAAACAAATATGACATACTACCCTATAGCTTTTCTTTTTCTATTTTTTTGTTCTTTTTGCAGATCTACCGTGTGGTGGTCATGAGAACACTGACTGGTACTTCAAAACTTTTTTTTTTCTTTTTGCATTCAACCGACTAATCCACGAGTTTGAATATTGGTAAATGATTGTTGCCCCCATCCCACCCCACCCCACCCCCTCAAAAAAACATCTACCACACTTACCGTAGAGCACCTGTATAGCCCGCTTATCATCCTCTCCGATGCGAAACTCATTGTCGCCACCTCTGAACCCCGCGTAGTCTGGTAGCATGATCGATCCTGGGACGAACGAATGTTCGAGTCCGAGACTGTGTCCCAGTTCGTGAGCCGCTACTTTGAACAGGTTGTAACCTGAAATGACGGTGAATGGAAAAAATTAACCCTTTAAGACGATCACATGTATACTCCACGGCATTTTGTCTGCTATAGTTCTGAGGGGATATAGGGCAATGCCATGATTCGGGGCACCGTGAAAATGTATCAATAATCGAATGAGTAGAAACAACCAGTTCACAATTACAGGTTAGTGACATGATTGGGAACATTAAAAATGCCTCAAGAACCAAATGAATTGAAATATAAAAATTATACCAACTATACACCAGCTGGAGTGGATCTCCGAGCTGGAAGGATTTATCTCTAATTTGTTTACTCAAGGAGAATCAAGCATGAACATATTAGTATTTTAATTTAATCGGGGCACGATAAAAATAGGACCCATAGAAAGCCACACAGCAGGTTGCCTGCCACGAGGGCTATTAACATTAGTTATTTTAGAATGAGTCAACGTTTGACGACAAGATTTTCACAAGAGAATCCTTGCACAGTTTACTTGATTCTAAAATAGTTTCAGCCCAGGTTGAGGACTACCCCCAATCATGTCATTTACCTTTAAAGTATCACCCTGATAGAAATTGGACCCATGCGGGACAAAGCTGTACATGTACAACAAATTTGAGTATCACGGCGAATATTGATAGTTGTTGATGAAAGGTGTAACACTTTTGACTACCAAGTTTTCATAGCTGCAGAAACCTAAACAGTTTACTTCATTCTAGAATAGGTTTATCCTATAATCAGGACTGCTCCCTCTCATGCTATTTCCTTTTTACGGGTCATCAATCTATGAGCTAAGGGAGCCAAAGGAGCCATATCCCCCTGATAACCAAGAAGTAAATGAAAAATGATTTCAAGAAACATGTTATAAAGTTGGAAGTGAACAGGTCAACCGTCAATAGGACATAATGGTTAATTGAGATGAGAAGGGTGTTAACCCTAACCCATTGAGAAGACTATGTAATGCCTTACAGCTTGTTCCGTGTTAACGATTTCTTCCTTATCAAGTATCTAGAGTTAGTGTCCTCGTTCTCAACCGACAATGTGATCTGTATTTCTGCATTTATCATTTATTAATTAATTGAATTCTGGGGGCATCATTTCAAATATGATCTACCTCTGGCTCAAATAAATACAGCGTCACCGTCTAGTAACTCCCCCCCCTCTTGAAAATTACCCACTGGAAGATAAAAATGCAGGAAAAATCATCTCTCATCACAATTACTCCCCCCCCCCCCCACGAGTACCATCTGATTCACAACTCCTAGGACAATTACAAGACAAACATCCGGACAAACTACCCACGTAGGACAATAACTGGGGGGGGGGTAGTTAGCCCAGTGGAGTAATGGTCCTAATGTGGGGCGGTTGTCTGGGTGGTAGTTGTAAGGGGGAGGGAGTTGCCCTGGGAGTAATTGTCATAGAGGGGTAGTTATCTGGGTAGTTGTTGCCAAGTAACCCTTCTGCACCATCATGACAGTCTCCTGGACGAAACAATTTTTTTTTTTTTGTCCAAATTTACTACAAGTTAGACTCGACTACAACAATGCCATCGACTCACCTTCATTACCCTCGTACGAAAACAGTTCCGAGTCATCGAAGTGGACGTCTCCATTCATGTCACCGAACACACCGTTAGGAAGATACGCGTGGGCGATGGTACCGTCGGGCCCGTCGAACGGGTAGGGGTCGCCGTGACGAAATCGGGAGAAACTGACGTAGATGTCGGCATCCTCGTATTCGTCCTTCATTTTAAACCTCAGAGGAGATACGTCACCCCACAGATTGAGGGCTCTGGTGATGGAATCTTGAACCTTCTTTCGTGGTATCCACGTTCTGGTTGGGTAACTGAGAACCCTGCGGATGGGAGAGAATTCAACAGCACGTTTGTATTATGTGGCGTCTTTTGAACACTGTTTGTTTGATTGAGTTTATTTTCTTTTGTAGTACACAATGAATAGAAATATCACGATGCATACTTAAAAGGCATCGTATAACACTGTTTCCAGTTAAAAAATCTGAGCTACATGATTCCCCATGCTACCGGTGTCTCTGATAAGGTCTAAAAATGAAGTCCTGAATAAATTGCAGTTTAAAACGATCATTCAGTGCTTCTAAAAAGTGAAAATCATTGAGCGACCATTCCCGTTTTCCTCCATAGACTTGCTGTGTAGCAGAATTTTCTATCAGCTGAGAATAAATTCATGTGCCAATTTTGATCTGTACATATTTTACGAGTGACAGCATAACTCTCTAAAGTTTTGTGTTATAGGGTGTTTATTGTCCATCCAAACGTTACCAGATATTGCAAAGTTTGACAATTTTTTAAATAAGGCTTCCACACTGTTATATAGTGTCTTTAAGGCCATATACAGTTTTGGTAAATGGTCAAATTACGAAATTTCTCCTTTTGAGTGTTAGATAGTCCTTTATCATCAGCACTGCAAAATCGCGCTTTCATTTTCGAGAAATTGGTAAGAAAATTCGGGGACGACTTTTTGGTAAACGAGTGAGCAAAATAAGTCCGACACAGTCATTATAAAAATGTTTTATTGGCTTCCATGAATTCCACGAGAAATCTGGAGCTGCCTCTGCAGCTACATATTAAGCTGCAGCTCGTACTCTAGATATCACATCCTGATGACAACCAGAGCAATTCAGATTGAAACGTCAAGGGGCCCTTTTAAGAGCTATACCAAATCTAAACAGAAATTCACATGGTGTACTCTCCGCAAACCTTATCTACTAACTATAATTTTGCTGAGTAAGTTTGATTTTTCATATACGCACGACCGTTTCTCAGAGTTATTAACTCCAGTCCCAAGAGTTTGACCCATTATTCTGTATCTATACGGCTTCAGCAACGTCAGACATAAACATGAATAAGTTCAACTCACCTGAAGGTTATAAGCTTTTTGTTCCACGGATCTCCCCCGAGGATGTACCTCTTGGATCGTCTTCGCGGCCTCGCTGGCTCACCCAGGTCGGTGACGTCCGTACTACTTCCTTCGTCCAAGCCTGTGACTTCGGGGTCTGGACGACCGCACCGTGGTCGTTTGATCGCAGCGAGCGTCTCGTTGTCGATGCGATTGGTGAGGGGTACTCGAAGGTAGAGCTGCATCTGCTTAAGTTTGGACATCACCTGGTCCTGGGATGGCAGCGCGGTTAGCGACTGGGGCATGCGCCTTCCCGTGGAAGAGGTTAAGGCCAAAGGCGGAGTGGGGTTTAGGTAGTTGTACTTCATCATGTAGTGCTGCAGATATAACAGAAACACAAGAAAATATATAATTTGTATTTTGTGAGAAGATAATGATAAAGAAGAATGACGTTGAGGAGGAGAAGGGGAAGAAGGAGAGGAAGAGGAAAAAGAAGAGCAATACGATAAAGGAGATGAAGATGCTGAAGGAGGAGAAGAAGAAGAAGAAGAAGAGAAGACGAAGAGGACTATGACGACGATGTCGGCGATGACGACGATGACGGCGATGACGACGACGAAAAAAAGATGATGAAGAAGAGGAAAAATAAATGGTGAAGACGGAGAATGAGAAAAAGAAAAGATGAAGAGGATCAAGAAGAAGAAATTATATAAATGAAGTAGGATTTTTTCCAAAACCTACATGCCGAACATTTGGAAACATAACATTTCTTCAACAATAAAAAGGCAGTCGTTCAGTCCACTCAGTGGAATCCTAGTCAGTACAACCATTGAAGGCGTATGAGGATCCGTTTGTGCCCCTTGGTGGAGTGAGGCAATGTGGATGAAATGTCTCACCCAAGGACATAAACGCCACCGTTGGGTTTCGAACCAACAATCTCTCGTAGAGAAACCATGAGCTTATCTACCAAGCCTCACCCGTCCATTTTTCTCCATTCAGAAATAAAATGTTGGCATAATATATTTTCGGGGCTTCAGGTCAAGTGAAACTTGTAGATATTTGTATCGTGTACTTTGCTCTATTGGGGGATGATGAGGCCATCATGTCAGAGGGAATGACTAGAATCAGCATTATTTTTCAGGATGGAGGTGTTTCTTGTTAAGCAATATTTTTATCTGAAGTGATGGTTTGTAAACATTGTCTACACTAGAATGGTGCCAATAAGCCCCCATACCAACAAAGATAATGCTGCGTTTGTGACAAAATGTTTCTGGAAATTGATATTTTTTTAAATGTGGACAGTAGGGTCTATCATCATTCCAGGAGGAAAAATCGAATTCAAAAGGATGTAGCTTAACAAACTAAAAAAAAAAAATATGTATTTCACTGGTTGGCATGTGTGTGTGTGTGTGTGTGTGTGTGTGTGTGTGTGTGTGTGTGTGTGTGTGTGTGTGTGTGTGTGTGTGTGTGTGTGTGTCGTATGAACTGCTGAACCTTTTATTCTGGAACGTAGCCAGAATATCACTTAGAAATGCAACTTGACTCTGTTTATATAATGCTCTATAACGTTAACCTCTGCTTGAAATTGAGCATATCATCAATGGAGTGCCCCTAGATTCAACCCTCCTCATTTTTGAAGCAAAAGAAGAAAAAAATGAACACAAGTCATGAACTAACCACTATCGTGCATATAATCACGACAGTAATGTTAAGAAAACATTACGCTTTTCTTATTTCTTTATCGCGCTGCTAGAGTGCTCATAATGAATTCCAGGGGAGATAGCGTAAGGGATTCCTTAATACAACAGCCGCGCCCATTGGGTAATTCGATTACACGAACTTGTTTGCCCCCCAATGAGATAACGTGTTACATTCGGGAGTCACAGTTGCCACGACATTGCGTTCATTCCTCATAAATGGGCCGTAATTCAGTGTTGATTCAGGGTGAATTGTAAATCATATCGCTAAAAAGCTCATCACTCAGTCACGGAATTGTGGACTCACGGTTTGTTCAATGATTCTTTTACAGGGATTAATTTACAAATTTGAATTCCGGAGAATTTTGCAGGAGACAGTGGTCGGACGTCCAATTGGCGATCGACGGGGAGCTAACCGGTAGTGAGTTCACGTCCTAACCTCGTACATGGTCCGGACTTTAACTCGAAATATGATAGAAACATTGAAACTGGCAGGTTATTGCACGAATAACTTAATTTTATGACACGCATATTGACTAAAACGTGAAATTCTCGTGTAAGTTAACGTCTGCACTAAGATGTGACCTCAAACTGCACCCTTTGGTGATTTCGACTGAGGAGATAGCCACAACTCAGCCCGGCAACTCAGCAAAAGTACTTTTTGGAGTCAACCTTCCGATGAACTCAAAGATGACCAATGAAAGTGACCAACATTCGCGGCTTCCATTTATTGTGAAATTCCAAATGAAATAATTTCTTTGATATCGATCTTGTTTGATACATTCCATTTTGTATTTTGCTGGCAAATGTGACTTTAAAGGGAAACGACAAGAATAAAAGAAGTTCCGTCTTCAAATCAATTTCTAAGCGATCTTTTACTTTCTTTATGGTCTATAGAGTTTTGCAAAACAATGGTAAACTGGAACTAAAACCGTCGTTTTTGGCACATTTTCTTGCCATTGTAATAAATTTACAAGCTTTATATACTATTGACACGAGATTTATGATAATCAAAGGTTTCTCTTTAAGGTAAGATCAAAATATGTGACCGAAGTCAATGTTATGACCCGCGGAATTAAGTCTAAAGACTTCCTTTTTGGTAAAAAAAAAATCTCGTGGAAGATCCCCGTTTTTCTCATTTTTTCTGACTTTGCCGCTTCATAAAAATAATGAAAGTGCGCTATCTATAAATATATTGACGATGAGTATTTGTAGTGGGAAGTCTGAGGATTCTAAAAATGTAAAAATCAAATTTTATTGGCAAGAAGAAGGCCCGTGGAATTGGCAAAAACCAATCACAGACACCATTTTCTCTCAGTCAGAAATCTTCGCAGCCTTTATTATTATGGGTTCGAGTGTGAATGTAAACAATAGACACGCTCCTACATGCACAGTGCGGCGTGAGGTCAGTAGTGCATGACCAGTGCCTATATAACCTCGTATTTCTCTGCGCAAAAGAGGAGCATTTTTTGTTGTTAAGAAATTGATATGTGCCAGGTGTTTTTTGTACTAGCATTGCAGAAACTGCTGTATTGGCCGATCAAATCTTTGATGGAGTAAACTCTTTCGGGTTTATATTAAACAAATCCTCTGTATTCTTGATATTAAACAAATCACCTGTATTATTGATTCCCAGTGACCTGACGGTTGAGAACATTGCGAAATATATGCCACGTTTCAATTCAACCTGATAGTAGGTGCACTCACACCGATCGTACGTCAGTATACATTGTACTGTGAAAACATTATTTCGTCGAGAATATTTATTTCGTTTGTCAGCACAATCCCAACTGTATCCAGTGAAAAAGAAAATCATGCGAACTTCAAATGAACCTGAATCTTACAGAAAGCGGGCATCAACGGCTCAAAGACCCCTGAAATATGGATCAGAAGGATGATACAGATTAGCTGGAAATATAGGGTAAGCGTTGGGGAAGTCTCATGGAGAGCGCATCCTGATCCATACATGCAAAAAAGACACTATACAGAATTAGTCGGGGAAATTTCTGGCAGGATATGCAGGGCTCTTCAGATGTCTAGTATAGAAGAACCACAAGACCCGGAGAAAGAGTGAGATGGAAGAAAATGTAATACGGGGACGACGCGAAGAGAGATAGAATTGAAATGATAGGCATACGTATATACTTTCAAACCAAATCACTCAATCATTCTGGACGGTTGGGTAATGGACAAGTCATTGTTGCTGAAACACATATCGATACTTGTGTGGCTTGAAAAAAACAAACACGTAAAATAAACCAATATTATTGAGATGTCTTACTTCATGAAGGAAAAAAAAGACAGGACAAATTAACATGTCACTACGATTTCTGACAGAATTTGCAAAATAGGCAAGAAATACGAAGCTGCAAATCTTATCACCTTGATTTTGTATGGAATAATTCTAACCTGCAATCCTCATCTTACTAAGATGAGGATTGCTTCCGATCACGATAGTTTCCTTTAGTATGATTAAGGAATTGAGGAAGGAAATCAATCGTTTCAAGACACTTCCCGCAACTACTTAATTCTTTTTGAGGGTAGGCATTAGTGTAGACTTTTCATAACGTGGATTTATCGGTCTATAACATGCGGGTCTCCAACGATTTCAAGCAACTTCACGTTCTCGCACGCTTGTACACACACACACACACACACACACACACACACACACACACACACACACACACACACACACACACACACACACACACACACACACACACACACACACACACACACACACACACACACACACACACACACACACACACACACACACACACACACACACACACACACACACACACACACACACACACACACACACACACACACACACACACACACACACACACACACACACACACACTTCAACGCCGGACGCCAGGGAAAGTTTTCATTTTCATTTTATTTATATGTCGTTTAATTTAATTTCATTTTTATCGTGCTCTTATCATTTATTTGTTATGGTTTCATTTTGTTAATAACAAATTGATTATTATGCCCACGTCATTTACATCTTCGGTTCATTAATCTACTGTCCGCAGTTCAGTAAACTTTCGGTTTTAGGATAGTCCCGCAGTTCGTGAGAACCATCTACAACCAAGTGACCCAAGGCAAAAAAAAAAGGTATAAGATAATTCTCATGCAATTCCATGTGGGTGCATTATGACATGCTGACTTTGTTGATGAATTAAGCAATATTTCAGTACGCATGACCTCCGTAAATTCAAATCGCATGCATTTTTCTTGCATATTCGGAAACTTGAATTAGAATGATTGGATACCCAATGGGTTCCTTTTGGCCGTGTCAATGTCCATCGATGTACGAATGTCAAGTTGTCGGAAAGTTAATTAGAA
>JZLH01S0018707.1:7967-20659 GCA_001188425.1 Eucidaris tribuloides | reverse complement strand
TAACATAAGTAAAAGTGGGTCACGGAATGTCAGTTCAGGTAAATAATTGGAAAATTTAGTTTTCTTCATATTGACAAACATGTCAAAGAAGTTTCATTTTCTTCATGGATTATGATTCTTGTTTCCTTGTGACCTACTTTCAGGAAAGAAAAAAAAGTTTCGTTTGAAACATGATGATAGTAAATATGGTTTGTGCCAAGAGAGTCCAAACTTATATTATGTCCATAGGCCACTGTCCACTTAATGATCTCGGGATTTCATTTTATTTATTTATTTTTCTTTTTTTTTGGCTTTTTAATCGCGAAACTGAACGAGCGAAGACATATTTACTCCTTACATCCGGAAAACAAAACACTCCCATGCGAATAAATCATTATTAAATATTCGATTTCCGACGGAGATGATTTCTGTCAGCAGAAGATTCGTTGAAATTTATTTTAAGGTAGCCAAATAATGTAATAAACTCAGAGATATCAAGCGTTTACAGAGAGAATCCTTGTAAAATTATGTCTGGGTACTTTTCACTTTCTTTTTTCGATTCTCACGTGGAGGCCACCGTACAAATCACAACATATGGGCAGCTGGAGGCGTGATGAAAGATGACCAACAATAGATGGACATATGGTCAAAACTTTTATTCTTCATCACGCCACCTACATCTTGCGAAAAGTTCGTCGACCATATATGAATCCTACATCCATTCACATTCTGATGGCGGTGTACATCCTTTCGAAAAAAGGTTTCTTATACACAAAATTCATAAGTGCAAATGGTGTTAATATATTTAATATGCATGTATTTTTTAAAATGAAGATATGGGAATATGTAATGAACAGAGAAAGCTGATATGCCACGAATGATGAAGGAATACTGAGCAATACAGAAAATACTGAGGAATACAGAAAATACTGAGGAATACAGAAAAAGCAAAACAAACAAACGAACAAAATAGTTTGACCTATATGGATCCCATCAAACGACAAGCTCTCACGGGGACGACGCCAGGATATAAGGGGACGATAATGGAACTTGTTCCACGGTCAAACAGGAAAGTTACGACCAAAAAGCGAAGCAATATGCCCCCCCCCAAGAAAAAAAGGGGTGCCAGGTTCGGAATAACACTAATCTTTGATACTAATCGACGTACGTCTATGGCGAGAAATCATGAGAAGGGGGAGGGGAGTCCCTCAAAACACTAAAATTCCGTGATTTCCATTACTTGAAAAATATAGGAGCCCCCCCCCCCCGCTGGAGTCACACCTGAGCCCTCATTTGCTGATTGCTTCATTCGGTTTTGAGTCCACGTACGTCAAACTTTATTGGACACTGGAATGGGTTCCTAACCTTGCAAACTTTGATCAGTATGTATTTAGTTTATACTCGATGATTCCGATAGCCAGAATCACTATAATGTTGTGAATTTGGTGCACATTGTTGATGAGTAATCGTGTGCTCAATGGCGTTTGGTTTTTAATAAACGCTATCAAATTTAATGCATATATGTATATTAGATGATTATTATGTATATTTTATGTATATTATATGCATTTTTAATGTATATTATATGTATATTAGATGATTTCATGATATGATATGATATGATATGATATGATATGATATGATATGATATGATATGATATGATATGATATGAATATTAGATGATTTCATCTTTATACGCCTATATCTACAGAAACAATGCAATAGCAAGATTGTGTCTCGCCCACCCGTGACTAAATAACACAAACATGACGAAGGTTTAATTCCCCAAATACATCCCTAACCTAACAGCACCACAACATGATGGTACCCCTAGTACCTCTATCACCCAAGTTTGATTGCCATTGGACCAACACTTGCCAAGTTATGTATCATAAGAGAGTCTTGCAGGTAAACTTCAACATTAAAGGTATTGGCGAACATTTACCACAGTTAAAAAAAATCTGAGCCGCATGATTCCCCATGCTACCAGTGTCTTTGATGAGGTCTAAAAATGAAGCCCTGAAAAAATTGTATTTCAAAATGATTATTTAGTGCTATAAAAAAGTGAAAATCGTAAGTTGACCAGATTCACTTGCCCATTTCCTCCCATAGACTTGCTGTGTGTACACCTAGATTAATAAAACTCGCCCCGAGTTTTATTGTTTATTCATGTATAACTTGCCATTGGCAGTGTAACTTTCCAAACTTTTGTATTCTAGGGTGTTTATTTGTCCATTTGAACACTACTATGTAGCTCAGATATCAAAGTTTGACAATTTTTTAAATTGAAGCTCCACAATGTTAGCCTATCACTTTAAGGACGACGGATGGGCGCCATTTGGATCCCTTATTGCCTTCACCTCTGGTGGGCGAGACAAAAAGTATACTAATACTTATTACTAAGCTACCCTGTTTATTCTTTATTCCAAACAAACTTGCTTTCACATCTTGTATGTTTACAGGTGTAAATATCTGAATGTAACTTAAAAAGACGCACTGTCACTCATTTAATATTTTTCCGATATGATAGGTACTCGCGAAACAGATAAACTGTACACCCTCTATCAATTTCGCGTTACAGTGAGGGTGCTATTTGAGTCCTGTGTGAGTTGACATCAAACTACGGGACAAAGTAACGAACGTAGTGCTACTGTGTCTACCTTTACTCACCTATTTTCGTTAACTCTATCCCGAAAATTGTTCATTAATGTCTAGTTCATTATGCAAAAAAGCACATGGAACAAAAAAAAATCACACAGGGGGTAGGGGAAAGGAAGCAAGGAAACTAAAAAAAATGGAAACAACGGGATTACAGGTATATTGTACTACTCGTCATATCAGTCAGCAGGGTTTAAACCATCCCAGACAACTTTGTATATCCAGACATAACTTTTTTTTCGCAGAACGCCACGTCCAATTTCGCGCCGATATTAAACGTCTTGACAGAGTTTATTGGCGGTAACCGATGTCACATGTTCGCTTCGCGTTTTTTGGCCAAGAGCGATATGAATCGATCCCTCTAGGGGTTGATCGAGATCTAATGAAGATCAGATGACACGTTTTTACGGTTGTAAGTTATTTCCGTCTTATCACACATACATGGGAGAATGTGTCCGGTGTGTATTTTAGCTCGGGCGGTTGAAAGAGGATACACCTCCACTTTCTTTCATTCTGATTAACACGTATGTCTGATATGCCCTGTTTCGTTTGATCAGTTTAGAAGTTTTTGTCGCAAGATTTTGCGTGAGGCCATCACGTACTGTTGTGTGCTTTTAGACCACTACTACTGTATGAGTAGTAAGACGATACAAACCACATGTTTTCATTTTTTGCACTGCTCACTGTGTCGAGAACAATCGGTTTCCGTAAATATTTCTCACAATTCTCATTGTTGAATGATTTTAGGAAGAAACTCAACCTTGTGAAAAAGGGGGTGATGGCCTGCATGACAGCCCCAAAAGGTGAAGCAAAAATCACATCTACATTGTAAAACTTGTTCACAACCATGCAGTGTACTCACATTTAGTCTAAATAACCAGATAATGTTTTAAGTGTTGCCACACTTTACACATCGACTCAGTTCTGTTTCAAGTATACATAGTATTTGAAGAGCTTAGTTTAAAAAAAGGCGCTAATTAGTAACTTTAGATAAAAATGCATATTTTTGGGCACGAGTTTATACACACGCGTACTAAAAAAATAAAAAATAATAGTGAAACCCGAAATATTTTGTACTTGCTTGTAGAATTTAGCTTCAATTTTTATATGATAGCTAAATAAGTGTGTTGATATCAACACCACATTTTTGGAAGAAAATGAATTTAGCGCCTTTCAGAATGAAGCTCGTCGTATGTAAAACTGGGTAAAATGTTTTAAAAACCTGTTAAATTATATGTTTTTTTATATTAGTCATCATTCATACATTAAAAGTTTGAAGTTTTGCTCCTAAGATTATCAGCAGCAAAGTTGGTGTGACACAATTTTGCACGTTTTGCCGCCAATCGATTTTGCTATATCTTCCTTCCTATTGACACATTTTGTTCGATATCTATATATACCAGCAGTTTCAAGATTCGAGCATCATCAAATTATATCACGTCCGCCACTTCCTGTCATCCATTCAACTTTCAGAAGACCAAAATATCCGGCTAGCTCCAACAACCTGATACCAATTATGGCGCCATGTGTTTTGCGTTTTTGCTCGTCCATTATTATGCTTGCTTAAAACCCTCAGATCGAATGCTATGATGAGGTGCATATGTGTGATATTTAAAATTTACCCGTGCAATATCATCCCGACTCGATGATTTCCATATACGATGTATACGAGAAGAAAATAACCCACACAAAAATGTGGGTGGAAACCGATGGAAACATTCATCCCGCCAGAAACATTATCCTTACATATCCGATATACTGTATGCTGAAAATATATCTTGAATTCGTAATAACCATTGTCCGTTACGCCAGCAATATTTCATCATCGTCATGTATTCCATTAAAAATACCATTAGTTTAGACTTAGATACATGTTTACATGCTACTACACTCATGCTCATGATTATGGAATACTTAAAAAAAACATTTTAGAAGTTGCAATTTTTCCGTGAACGGAACGTCTGGGATTAATATTTGTTCGCCCCAGGTGAAACAATATAATCTAAGTATTTCAGGAATTTTGAGCATTTTGTAGCGTCCGACTTGACACTAAACCTGTGTTTATAAATGGCGGTGTTGTTGTTGTGTTGGAGTCACGTGGTTGTTACGCGCGTTATTAGACTTGCAACAGACACTATTCTGATGTTAATTTAGTCATTAATGACATTAGATCAAAATTTATCAGTTTTCTGGGGTTTTTTTTAAGTACTTTAATTTAATACCTTTTCATGATTTTTGGTGGATTTTTTAAAAAATAAATATATAATTGTTATTTCGCTCAAATGTATTTTAGTTTTTACTTTAGTCATCTCATGAAATCCAAAATTGCTTCACATACTGCGTTTTTGTGAAATAAGCACTTATCTTGAAAATTTTGGACGATACAGAAGAAAGAACTTAAGTATCAACAAAATATTCCATAATTATGAGCAGGAGTGTATGTTTTCCCTCAAATGGAACTTCATACGAGGGTATATATGCTGAAAAGTTCACAGCCTGACTATAAGAAGGGGTCTTGCTACGGCAATGAAACTAGTCATGCATTAAATTTAACCTTTTTTTCTGATATTAACTGCATTTTTTCTTCAGATATCTTTTCTTGTTTTTCTTTTAGAAATAAGTTTACGTTGGCAGTTGAGGTTTCTGGTCATTTTGGGCTGATTTTTAATGGCAAAGACTTGCCTTTCCAAACAGGGGTCATCTTTCTGGGCTCTTTCCAGGCTCTTCTTGAGACTCTTTTTTGTCTCTCCTTCAGATATTAAGCCAATAACTTTATGAAGTTGTATTTTGAACAGTGTTAACCACATTTGGGCGGATCTTTCAGCATTTCAAGTCCTGAAAATGATGACCCATGTCTGGGAAGGCAACTCTCTGCCATCAAAAATCTGCCAAAAATGACAATCTTCATGTATCTCAATTGCCAATATAAACTTACTTCTAAAAGAAAAATAAGAAAAGATATCTGAAAGGAATCAATGCAGTTAGTATCAGAAAAGTTTATATTTAATGCATGACTAGTTTCATTGTTGCAGCATAACTCCTTCTTAGTCAGGCTATGAACTTTTCAGCCTACCCTCGTATTTCTATATATCAATCTGCAGATTAAGGTGTACAAAATACCTGGCTCTACAATTTAATTTTCTTGAATGCTGGAGAAGGGTATAAAATGTAAAATAACCCAAACCTGGATCACCGATTATCATATCATTACAACACACGTTTTTAAATCAGACATTCAAAGAAACAAACAAATAAAAACAATCAAACTAACAAAATAACAAAGAAAAAAGCAAAAGGAAAATATAATGAGGATTCTATGAAATAGAGATAGCAAATAATAAGGTTATTTTATTTTTCGATTTCAGGAAAACCGATTATCGTTATCATTCGATTGTCGTGACACACTTCTCTACAATCACTTTAACAATATATGATACCCAAACAGATGTAATCGATATTACAAAGTATCGTAACCCACTTGTCCTAATGCACGGGAGATTTAGGTCGAGATATTCGAACGTACACGATTCTGTAATTGGCAAAGCGCGAAGCGGCCGCGACTGTCGCGTGTCTTTCTGTGCCATACTGTAAATGCCATTAACATTGTTGTCATTCAATCCAATATGAGGAAGACAAATGGTCAGCTAACTTCAGGTTGACGACAATCGCCTGCAAGTGTGAAAGGGGAGCTGAAGTTCACGTGAGAGAAATTAATTTAAAGTGTGCAGCCCGCGAACTTTCATAATTTAATAGTCGTTTAATATAATATGCAAGCCAGCGGCGTCGATCCATTATTTTTTCGAATGGGGGGGGGGGGGGGGGCAAATGTAAGGAAAATCTCAACATTTGTCGCGCTTTGCACGCAAACTGAAAATTATGTATGTTTAGTACCATTTTTGTGTTAAAGACACAACACTGTGGAAGACCCGTTTAAAAAATTGTTGAACTTTGCTATCTGACGGTGTATAAATGGACAAATAAACACCCTAGAACACAAAAGTTTGGACAGTTATGCTGTCACTAGTACAATATGTGCAGATACAAATTGGCACATTAATTTCCTATGAAATTCTGCAACACAGCAATCTATGGGGGAAAGCTGGAATGGTCTCTCTATGATTTTTACTTTTTAAAGCACTTAATGATCGTTTTAAACTGCAGTTTTTTCAGGGCTTCATTTTTAGACCATATCAGAGACACATGGTAGCATGGGGAATCATCCAGGGAGTCATGCAGCTCAGATTTTTTTAACTGAAAACGCTGTTATACAATGCCTTTAAGTTTAATGATTTTTTTTTTAGTGCCGGGCACTGCACTGCTTTGAAACTGATATAAACTTGGGCTATTCCTTACTAAAATTTTTAGACATTTTTACATTTTCAGTCTCGTGACTATACTTAACAAAATTCAAGATATATTTCATGGTCATTTCATAGCACATGGGAATGTGATTTACACAAGTGGTCAGCTGGAGTGAATTCTCATTTTTGACTGAAATAGAGGCAAAACTGATGCGTGTCGTACGGGCCGTAGAGGTGTCCCTTACGACGCGCGACTATTTTCATTCTGTTTTTTTCTTTTTAGAGAAATGATAAATTACCCCCAATGTCCAATTGTTAAAATAACCTGCTAGTACTATAACAGGCCATGTTCTTTTCTCAATTATTTGGACAGCAGATTGAAAAATGTTGTGAATAATGGTCATTTTGTTAGTACGGAATCACCTTCTTGCATGTCTTGCATAATGTTTTAGATGAATTTTTGAAGTTATCAAAGGGGGGGGGGGAACGTTGTTACCCCCCCGTCCTCCTCAAGATCAACGCCTTTGCGTGACAGAAATTAATTTAAAGTGTGCAAGCCTGCTAACTTTGATAATTTGATGGTCGTTTAATGATTATAATAAGCAAGCGTCGTATATTAGCAAGTTTATTAGCATGCGGTAAAAGTTAAATGATCCCTTTTGCAGGCCTCCCGAAACACAACAAAACATAGTTTGATCCCCCAGGCTCCTTGTGAAGGCCATGTCTGTGAAATATCAGTAATCAGTAAAATAACTATACTGTTTATTTGTGTTTGATTATTCACTGATTAATAAGTGATTTCACTAATATCTGATGCAGCATTCATCGTATTGCGTTTCATGCAAATAGTTATTTAGTTTTCTGGGTATTCTGAAATGGATACTCATGGTCAGGAATTTTAGAAAATAAGCAAAAACGTTCTTTTTTCTCCTCTTCAACAGATATTCAATGTCAAATCAAAGGCAATATACAGGACATAATGAAAATACCAGACAACACATAATAAGCAAAGGGCAACAAAGTTACTTTAGTCACATAGCAGTTTTTTTTTTCATGTATCCACTCGAAGTCATGGTGATCTTGACCTTGGTGACCCCTGTTACCTGATACCATCTGTGGGCAAAACATCTCGACAGTTTAATTCAAAAACTCAATTATTTTGTGCGGCCGACAAGGATGAGCTACTGATATCGAGAGGGAGACCATGACCTTTGACCCCAGACCTGGTGAACTTCCTATTCAGCTGAGATTCATCCCTGCGGTGTGTTTGTATATGGAGTATACGTATCTTAAATCATTGCGAGAACAAGGCAAATGCAATCAATGAACAGATGGACTTGCTAGATAATAATGCGGTAACATTCCACCTTTGAAGGATGTTCTAAAACAACAATTTAGCTATTGTAATAAATTCATATCATTGACAAATAGAAATTGCTTTAAATCGTGACCGATATAGCCACTGTAAAGTGAGAACAAGATGAAAAATGCTCGAATCATCCCTTTTTGCGAGTTGCTTTAAGAATTTTCGGGAAGTGGCAGGATGAGTTGTTCTAGAATCAAGACAAGAACACTGTTCAAGGTTTCTGCTGTGAGATGTTTGTGATCAAATCATCAAATGTGTCCTTCTTGTCACTATTAGAAATTCCTGACACAGTCAAATTTGTTATGTAGTTCAAGATGTATGGGCTTGATATATTTTATGGCCATGCATGCTGTAATTCAAAATGTCTCTTATACATGCCTTTTTCCTCCTCAAGCAAATACATTCAAGATAAATCCTAAATAATAGTGCTATTCAATCCCATCTGCATATACAGTGTACATGGTTTTAATCACTTGGTTCTGGAGGTGATTAAACTGCTCACAATCATTACACTTTAACACACTATTTACGAAGAAACCAAATTTTCACGGGTCTGCATGCTTCATAAGAAAGGGAAAGCAAAGTTACATACATGTGCTTACTCTCTAAAACAAATTTAGGCGTGAAAATTTAGCCAACCAAGACGATCTGCACGATATAAACGCAGAGAAACATTCACAGAACAACGATGAACTAAAAGCATGCATGGCCCCAACTAGGGGCACTACGCTCACCTGAGGTCGCCAACCTCTCTGTGGTGCCCGTATAGAGCACATCATCAATTTTACCTAGGTTTGATCCTGGGATCCCGAAGACACCAATGGGGCCACATAATATACATAAAACTTTCATCCCCTTGCCGTACAGATGATTCTGCAAGTTCAGTTTAAATCTGAATATCCGTTTTTGTCTCGCCTGCGTAGCGGAGCGAGACATAGGTATCCCTATTTTCGGTTTCGGCGTCGGCGTAGGCGTCGGCGTAGTCGTCAACAATTGTGTTGTACACACAATAACTTTTGATAGCTCGAAGGTTGGGATCACCAATTACCTACCAGAGGTTCCTCTACTCTTGAAGGCCTACAGGTCAAGCTTTCGAATATGAGTCGAATTTGAATAGTCAAAGGTCGCAAAAGTCAATGAAGACTTTCCATGACTGGCGGCTGTGCTATGTCTGTAGCACACATAACTTTCTATAAACCTTCGACGGATATGATTGCCAAATTCATACAAAGGTCCATGCTCTTGAGGTGCAGGTCAAGTTCGAAATCGTGAGTTGGAATTTGAATTAAGAGTCAAAAGGTCAGAAGGCTCAATGAACTTTCCATGACTGGCAACTGTGCCTGTGGTTGTACACACAATAAACTTTTTATAGCATTCGAGGTGGGATCACGCCAAATTCAATACCAGAGGTCATCTACTTTGAAGGCGCAGATCAAGGCTCGAATATGAGTTGAATATTTTAATAAGGTCAAGAGTCTATGAACATTCCATGGACTAGCCTTGCAGTAGCGGAGTGAGAATAGGTTAATCACTATTTCCGGGCGTACACACAATACACTTTTCTATAAGCTTCGAGGTGGATCACCAAATTCATACAGAGTCCAATCTCTTGAGAGGTGCAGGTCAAGTTCGAATATGAGTCGATATCTGAAAAGGTCAAAGGTCAAAGGTCAATCGAGACTTTTCGCATGACTGGGCACGTGCTATGTTGTACACCAATAATTTCTATAGCCTTCGAGGGTAGGAATTTGCCGCAATTCATAACAAGAGCGTCACATATCTCTTTGAAAGGTGGCAGGTCAAGTTCGAATGTGGAGTTGATTTGATTAAGGGTCAAAGGTCAAAGGTCACAATGAACTTTCCAATGATGGCAACTGTGTCTTGTTGTACACACAATAAAGCTTTCCTATACCTTACGAGGTGGATTGCCAAATTCATACAAGAGCGTCCATCTCTTTGAAGGTGCAGGTCAAGTTCGAATGTGAGTTGAAATTTGATTAAGGTCAAAGGTCAAAGGTCAATGAACTTTCCATGACTGGCACTGTGCTTTGTTGTACACACTAAACTTTCTATAGCTTCGAGGTGGGATCACCAATTCCTACCAGAGGTCCATCTCTTGAAGGCACAGGTCAAGTTCGAATATGAGTCGGATTTGAAATAAGGTCACAAGGTCAATGAACGTTCCATGACTGACACTCTGCTATGTTGTACACACAATAACTTTCTATACCTTCGAGGTAGGATTGCGGAATTCATACAAGAGGCTCATATTTTTAGGTGCAGGTCAGTTCGAATGTGAGTTGAATTTGATGTTAAGGTCAAAGGTCAATGAACTTTCATGAACTGGACTGTGCTATGTTGTACACCTGATAACTTCTATTAGCTTTGACGATTTTGGAATCACAAATTCAATTACAGAGGTTCCATATTCTTGAAGGTGAGGTTCAAGTTTGAATGTGAGTTGAATTTGATTAAGGTCAAAGGTCAATGAACTTTCCATGACTGGCACTGTGCTATGTTGTACACCACTTTGTTCCTCTAATGACCATGAACTTTATAATTTGATACTTTCTAAAACTAACATTTTACTTCAGTTCAACAGAGTTCATTCTACAGTTGACTGTATAATCTTAGTGTTATCTGATTTCCTAGGGATAAAGTGGGCCTATACCATTATTGCGTATGTAAACTGTCAGAACCACAATTCACCCCCTAAACTGCTGACAGCCTCAGAAGTCATATAGCATAGTTTTGACATGCAGTCTCTTCATAACTGCGATATGCAGGCGAGACAACGCTTGGCGTTTGCCTTGTTATAAAGAAGATGACAATGTGATTTTCCCCTTGACCCCCCCCCCCCTTCTGGGACCCAATTATTATTCATATATGAGGGCGTCAATGTTTTGAATACAGTATATTACAGTATATAAAGTTTGGTATTTGGGGGGGCCTTCCCCTGGGTCTCACGGTGGACAGGTGTACACTTTGATGAATATTCATTCCACTTTCCCTAAGAATCATTCCTACCAAGTTTGGTCCAAGTCCATTTAAGTGCTTGAAAGAAGAAGATGTAAATGTGAATTATCCTCATGGTCCTCTTCCCAAACTGTTGTCCCATCAGAGACCAAAACGGGGACGCCATGGCCATTGCTATGAGGAACAATCCTTCACCTACAGAAGTATCTACACACAAACTAACTTGGCTAAACTACTTCTGGATCTAGAGACTATGTTTGACAATTACATAGTTTTGGCACTGACCCCTGTGCCTCGGGGGGAGGGGGGGCACCTGGGCGGTGTATCATTTGAGGAACCTTGAATCCCCTTCCCCTAACGATTATTCCTACCAAGTTTGGTGTAAATCTATTATCACGCGTTTTAAAGAAGAATATGAAAACGTGAAAAGTTTATGCTCGGTCAACGAACGACGCACGACGAATGATTCACGACGAACGACGAACAAAAACGACTACAGTAGCTCACAAGCCTGAGCCGTCGACTCAGGTGAGCTAAAACGTCCAAATTAGATCGTTAAGGTTCGCTTTGAAGAAATCAGCACACTGGGACAACCAACGCGAAGACAGCTAGCTGAGAGGTAGGTATAAAGTCAAGTCCAAACATAGCACCGATTGGGTTCACGGCAAAAACTATCATCATCTTCCTACACATGTCAGCAAAACGCGCCATCGGCTATCTGCAATACTTACGCATGAGTACCATTTCACGTGCGGTAGCTTGATGACAGCCTGTGGTTTCCGCTCAGGCCGCAGACCGTGGGTTTGCCGCTAACTACGTTCACTTAAATTATCATTTTATCAAAATGAATTGAGGTATTTACGATATTAATATAATCAGGTAATGACTGCCACTAGTGGCTTCCTCGCAACATGTATTTTCATTAAACAAAGTTTGGTTACGCGGTTTGGTGATGCCCAGGTGGTGATGACTATTATCGTACTTGATCAAAGCGTACCTGCAGTGAATTTTAGCTCTTTGCTGGCTTGTTTCTATTACCCAGATAGTCTCTCTTCACACATCTTTAATCTGTCATTCATAAATAGAAGATTGTGATTTCACATTTTTGAAATTACTTTACGTCTGGGTTAAAATAGGTATAAGTATAGCAGTATAAAAATGTTACCTTCGTCAAATCCTTGTTTAGTATAAGGTCAAAAGGTATTGGCTTACATTTACCATAGCTAAAAAAATCTGAGCTACATGATTCCCCATGATACCAATGTACTTTGATAAGGTCTAAAAAATGAAAGCCCTGAAAAAAAATTGTATTTAAAAATTATTATTTAGTGCTTTAAAAAAGTGAAAATCTTAAGTTGACCGGATTCACCTGCCTATTTCCTCACATAGACTTAATGTGTGTAGATCTACG
>JZLH01S0018699.1:46946-63001 GCA_001188425.1 Eucidaris tribuloides | reverse complement strand
AAAAATACAAAACAAAGTTGCAGGGGATAAATTGAGGAATGACGTAACCCATGATATGTAAAGTATTGTTTTATAAAAGTAAAATTTAGCAATGACGACAACTTGCAACCTTGAGGTACAAAATCATCCAGGCTCTAAGTGTCCTTAACAAAGTCTATAGAATAGAGCCCTGAAACGTACTTTATAATGATTATTTAAAGCTGTGAAGAGTGAAAATCCATGAGTACTCAGAATTGTCATATCTATTTCTCCCATAGAGTGCGGCTCTATAGCTCATAGTACACCACATGTACACAACATGCATAAGTCACGTGTAATGATTATCCAAAATATACTTGTTAGTGGCAGCATATCTTCCAAAGTTTTGGTATTGCAGGACGTTTGTTTGTCCATTCGAGTGCATTATGTAGTTCAGATATCACATTTGGGCTTACTTTTTAAATTGAACCTCCACAACGTTAAAATAGTTGCGAATAAACTGCGAAACAAAACTGCAGCCGCAAAAACCGTACCTCATGACCCGTACTTCATATACCTTGAAATTAAAGAGCTTGCTCGTAATAGGCGGTAAATCCAGTTTGATGACTTAAAACGTTTGTTTCGGGAAACGTATTTTAACTCTACGTGAATTAAAGAATCTCAGAAGCAAAGGGTTAACTGAAAAGGATACTTCTCTGTCTGAGTTTATACACGCAACGGTAGGAAATTAACCTGTTGGAGACGATGTGATTTCACCATAACATGCATTTTCCATAGACTCCAAAACGTGTTAACTTGTACTTATTCTCCAATGGATTAATACTGAAACACACCACGTTCCGTAGTTGTCTGTACAATTTAGTCACACATATTATTCTGTAACTGGATATGTATTTTCTAATGCTATTATCTATTTGTTTATGAAATGTATATAGAAGCATGTGAAAATACTAGGTCAGCTTCTTAGTTTAATGTAGTACAGACTGTTTCGTCCGAAGGCTTATCTGCTAATTTACAAGCTGATTACTAGCTGATTTACGAGCTGATAAGCCTTTGGGCAAAACAATCTGTACGTCAATAAACTAACAAGTTGAACTAGTCTTTTTTCTGTGAATTTATTTAATTTCATAGCTCCTATATACATAGTGGAGCGCTTTAAAGGCCCCGTCACACTATGACGAATTGGCATTGCGTACCGCGAACGAATTGAAAAATTCCAAATACGCACAGCATTCCTAGCGAATGAATTCCGTATGGGTGAATTCAACCGAATCGAACGTACTTACAGCGAATCAAAACGAATCAAAAACGTCTCCATCACCATTTCATAACTTATCATTAACTTACAGACAGCGATCTCTAATCGAACGACTAACGAGCTTTGCGTACGCCACGCGTACAGTCTGCTAATTCAAGTCGATCACATGGTGTCTGTGTGCATTTACGAAAATATACCTTCTTGAACTCAGCGTCATTTTGTCCCATCATTTGAGTTTGGGTATCTAATTTCCCCCTCTATACCGAAATCCAAGAGAGCCAAGATTTGTAGAGTATAAAAAAGGGAGAACCAAAATTACTCACATGGTATAATTCCAGGGCAAATTGACATGAAAGGTAACCTTTACCCCAATTTAATATTCGCGTGAGAAAAATAGTAATAACCTGAAATCTGGCCAACGGTTAAGGTAATGATAAGGTCATATTTTTGCAAACTTGTTGTACATTGGTGATTTTACTGTCCCAAACGAATAAACTTATTAAATTTCATGGTAACTAAATAAGGATTTTTAATTGAAAGATCTTCTTTTCTTTATGATCAATTATGAAAATCTGGAAATTGAGTAATGTAGAATTTTCACCTATTTGTATTTTTAAACAGTATTGTAAAACTGTTATGAGGAATGGACACAATATTTTGATCAGGAGGTGTTGCATGAAACTTTTTTTTTCCGGAGAATAAAATCTGATTAAATCTGGTATTTTAAACAGAAGAGTTTTTCCCCTACGGTGTGAATGTATATACCGATTTCGATAACAACAATTTTCATCTATTACCAGAGACATTTTCATAGTATACACATTTTAAGCAACAAACCCCATGGGTAAGGTGGTGCAATTTACTTGCGCAAACACACACACACACACACACACACACACACACACACACACACACACACACACACATACAAACACACACACACACATATACATGAAGCGCAATCTAGCATAAACATGATAAGCACACATGGATGAAAATTAGAAGTAAATTTATTTTTAATTCGCTACCAACACGCAACACGTTCGCAGAGAAAGGGCCTCACTTACAGTCGATCAATGGAAATGTATTGGTGACTTACGGCTTCCGTCCTGTTTACGAATAAAACGTTCGCATTGCAACTTCGGAGCTTACGCGCTGCGCATGGCTTGTGCGTTTGGCATACGTCGAAAAATTTTAAGCAGGCTTAAAATTTTTCAGCGTACGGAACGAACAACAACGTATGATTGTGTATTAAAACGACTCAAAAACGACGTCAAAACGATTCCCGAACGAACGTTAGCGTATGCCAACGAATGTCAAAATGTTCCAACGCAATGGATACGCAATGCTAATTCGTCATAGTGTGACGGGGCCTTAAGTCATTACATTTTTTGCAACATTACTGGATTAAATATGTACATGTGTGTGTGTGTGTGTGTGTGTGTGTGTGTGTGTGTGTGTGTGTGTGTGTGTGTGTGTGTGTGTGTGTGTGTGTGTGTGTGTGTGTGTGTGTGTGTGTGTGTGTGTGTGTGTGTGTGTGTGTGTGTGTGTGTGTGTGTGTGTGTGTGTGTGTGTGTGTGTGTGTGTGTGTGTGTGTGTGTGTGTGTGTGTGTGTGTGTGTGTGTGCGTGTGTGGGGGGTGTGTCTGTGTGTCTGTGTGTCTGTGTTCTTTTTTTTTTTGGTGATTTTAAATTATTGCGAATATATTGTGTGCTCCCCACTTTTTGTTCTACATGACTACGGAATCCAATAAACGAACGAAACAAACCGAAACAAATTAAATGCCGCTGTAATATGGGTCAGATGACTTCAGGGTGTGCGGTAACGCTACAGAGGAATTTAATCTCAACATTACTGACTGCTTGCACTGCCCTAGTAGCAGTATCACTTGCAAAATAGGTTATGCAGACCAAACGATTATAAGACAATCAATCAACAACAGAAAATGCAATTTTGTCAAAGCCGAAGGCAACATTTGTATTTGGTGTGGAACTGGTTGATAGCAAATTTAAAAAGAAAATGCAGTAATAAGATGCTACAGGGTACGTAATACTTCTGGCACGCAATTTTATGGAAAACATATACATGTTTTAAATAAACTGGTGAAAAAAGTATAACAGATAAGTTTATAACTATGTATTTAGATTAGTATTTAGTTTAACTTATTAATCAATTTGAAAAATAAATGAATACATTTACAAGTACATAGATGAATAAATAAATTTAGAAAATAAATATATTTCATTGCTTTTAATATTTCTAATCTTATTTTATAAGTAAACATTGATGTGTCTGGAATTCTTACGGAAATTTATATTAATGGCAAAACTGTCGAATTGTTTTTTGAATGCATATATGGCATAATTTCTTTTCGATGAATATATCAAATTATTCATTCGAATCAGGTATGAATAATTGCATCGAAATAGAATATTTGTGGAGTTAAAAATACTTTCAAATTAGGTGAACTATTCTTGCACCATTGTCGTAGCACATAACCTCCATTGGAGCATGCAATGTATTGCAAAATGAAGTACCAAGCATAGATGGCACACGGGTATAAGGGGTTATACTACATAATATACAGTGTGTATCAAAAAAAGTATACACTTACAAAGGAAAATATCATTTTTTGGGGGTCAATTTACAGTTCATCTTGCAAACATGACATTTTCTACTTTTTGAGTGGGGTGTATCTGAATCATTGTTTCATTTTTGTCTTTCTTGTCACAGAATTGATATCAGCTCTTCTCTGAGCATGCTGAGGATTCAAAACTTGTGCACATCAGTTGAAATCTTCTGCAGCATCGGTCTGCAAGGCATTAAACATTGACTAAAAGAACACAGTTCTGTGCGCAAATGCATTATTGGCCAATTAAGCAAAAGTGGGTTCTGTGCGCAAATGCATTATTGGCCAATTAAGCAAAAGTGGGCTGTGCTCCTTCATGCGTGAAATACTTTCAATACCAACAGTGTCATCAGATAGCTCAGATTCAAGGTAAAATGTTCATATAAAAATATAATCTCAAAATCATGAAAGGTTTTTTTTATATTTTTTTCTAACTGTCTACTTTTTTCATACACACTGTATAGTCCATACTTGCATGGGTGATGCGGTCCTTGACGTGAAAATATTACAAAACGCATCGAATACACGCTAGTGCATGCATGAAATCACTTGTTCAACCTGGAAACTATAATCACTTTTATGATACCATGAAAAGTTTCACGGATATGCGGTTCCTTTTTGCCTTTGATTACGAAACTAGCTCACATTGTGTGATATTTCAGATCACGATGCGTGTGTGGAACATACTAGTAATTTTTTTATGAAGAGTCTTGGAACCGCTTTACGTGAAACTTATCCCCAAGACGACTTTGTGTATGCATATTTTGATGTGCATGCGACGCCTGGTTTGGTCAATGAATTGTACTTTTAGTACACACTACGCGTGTTAATTAACCCGTTCGAAACGATTTGATTTCGCTATAACATGAATTTTCCATAGACCCCAACATGAGTTAACTCGTACGTCGTCTCCAACAGGTTAATCATGCGAGCAAATTAACCTTTTGCAGGATAATATTTTTCTCCTTTCCAAGAAATTTAATGAATAAACTTCTCATCAGCAGGTGAGCACATGGTGCATAACACGTCTGGTAGTGTGGAAGCAAAATCATTAAAGAGTGGAGGCGGGGGCATCGTGGCTGAACGGGTAAGGCCGTGGGTTCCCGATATAGAGATCCCCGGTTTGAATCCTGCCGTGGCCGGCGTTTGTGTCCTTGGGTATGACACTTTATTCGCATTGCCTTTCTCCACACAGGAGTATGAGGGTGATAATAACTTAGTTTGTCTGGCTTGATGCGCCTCATTGGCAGCTCAGCTAGGAGTATTCCCCAGGGAGTGGAATGGTGCACATCTCTGTGCAGGTTAGAACTGTATCCTAGTGACCAGGGTAGTAATAGTAGCCGCAAGGCCCTCTGGGAGAACAATGCTTGTCACTGAAGAGGCTACCCTGGCTAAATAAAACTCTATCAAAGAGTAGTTTACATGTATACCGATAAAAAAGACATCTACCATCGAGTTTCAAAATTTAAAATCTAGTACAAGCCTACAAGGAAACCCATGAATTAATTTGTTGGCCAGCTGTGTTAGAATTACGTTGGTCGAGCTTACCAATAAACGATTTCACAACGCAAACTCAAGTTATTTTCTCTCCACAGGAAGCCGATTGGTGTATGTATAAATGCATTGAAACCACTAGAGTTATAATGTCGTGCAAGATCTGGGAGGAGGCAAAACTTCTTCTTGAGGTCAACTTGTTACAAGCCCGTAAAAAGCTGCCTCCTTCAAAATCCTCATTTCCCCATTCCATATTTCTTGCGCCGGTCAAGGTACGCCACCATTCAAAAATGACTATGGAAGAGTAAGAGATTGGCCAATTTTTAAATACATCTTTTTACGGGCAAGGGAGATCGTTAGCTAATATCTAAAGGAAAATTATAGCGTAGTCTATAAACTTAACATGCAGAGTTATTTATACGCTGTTAGGCAGCTTATTTCTGCTATTTTTGATTTTCATGGTTTCTGCCTATCCATACCGCTTCCACACCAATTGTGCCTTCGGCTTGGACAAAATTGGCATTGTTCTGTTGTTGATTGAATTGTCTTATAACGTTTAGTCTGCATAACCTATTTTGCAGTGATACTCTACTAACTAGGCAGTGTCCAAGCAGTCAGTAATGTTGAAGATTAAATTCTCTGTAGCGTTACCGCAACTCACTGAAGGTCATACTGACCCATTATTACGGGCATTTAATTCGTTTCGGTTTGTTTCGTTCGTTATTGATTCACGTGGCATGTAGCAACAAAAAGTGGGAGCACACCAATATATTCGCAATATTTAAAAATCCAGACAAAAAAGAACACACACACAGACAACACAGACACCCCCCACACACACGCACGCACACACACAGACACATCACACACACACACACACACACCACACACCACAACACAACACACACCACCTTTCACGCACACGTACGCACCCAAACACACCAACACCACACACACACACACACACACACACGCACCATACACACTACACACACTACCACACACACACACACACACACAACACACACACAAACACACACACACACACACACACACAAGACACACACAGCACACACACACACCTCATGTACAGTATTTAATCCAGTAACTGCTGCAAAAAAATGTAATGACTAAAAGCGGCTCCAAATATGATATAAGCTATGAAATTAATAAATTCACAGAAAACAGCACGTTAACTTGTTAGTTTTGACGTACAGTATTTTTTCAAAGGCTTCATTCAGCTAGTAATCAGCTTTGTAAATAGCAGATAAGCGCTTTGGACAAACAGTCTAACTACATTAACTAACAACTGACGCTAAGTATTTTCAGACATGCTTCTATATACATTCATAAACAAATAGATACTAGCATTGAAAATACATATCCAGTTCAGAATATATGTGTGACAAATCTGTACAGACAACTACGAACGTGTGTTATTCAGTATTAATCCATATAGAGAATAGTACAAGTTAAACCGCGCTGTTGAGTCTAGCGAGAAAGATGCATGTTATAGTGAATCACATCGTCTCCAACAGGTTAATTTCCTACAGTTGCCGCGTTATATAACTCAGACAGAGAAATGATCTTTTCATTTAACCTTTGCTTCTGAGATTCTTTAGATCGCGTAGAGTTAAAGATGTACAAATAAGTTTCCCGAAGAAACGTTTAAGTCATCAAACTGGATTTACAGACCCTATACGAGCAAGCTCTTTAATTTCAAGAGAGGGGAGTAACGGGTCAGAAGGTAGGTTTTGTGGCTGCAGTTTTGGTTCCCAACTATTTAACGTTGTGGAGGCTTCAATTTAAAAAGTAAGTCCAAATGTGATATTGAGCTAGATAAGCGACTCGAATGGACCAAAACAAACGTCCTGCAAATACCAAACTGTGGAAAGATATGCTCCCACTAACAAGTAATTTTGGATATTCAATCACACCGTGATTTCGTCCGAATAGACCAGAACGGCCGCGTTAACGCACACCTGTCTGAGAACAGACAGGGCGCTATCACCTGTAGAAAGTCAATGACGTTAACACCTTCTGGTTTCAACAGTTCGTGCGCTTAACTGCCCTGCTGTTCTATACCGACGATTTATGCTGTTGTTACATGTGATGTACACTATGAAGCTATTAAGCCGCAACTCATGGGTAAATAGATGACAATTCGAGTATCATGGATTTCACTCTTCATCAGCTTTAAATAATACATTATACAAGTACGTTCAGCGGCTCTATTCTATAGACTTTGATTAGGACACTTAGAGCCTGGATGATTTTGTAGCCTCAAGGCTGCAAGTGTCGTCATTGCTAAATTTTACTTTTATAAAACAATACCTTTAGCTATAATGGTTACTACATTCCCCATTTATCCCCTGCTACGTAGTTTTGATATATTTCTAAATTTCCTTTAATTTGCAGACTTAAGTACCTAGTTATATATGACTTCATCCATATTTGTATTTCTATAATATCATTATTGATTATAAACATTTTTTGTTATTGTTAAATCCTGGTATATACTGTATTTAAATTCACTTTCTGCTTTATAGACAAGCCATGTATTTTGCGCCGCATAACATGCACTCCTTTGTTCAATATTTTTTTCTTGGGTCCGAAAGTAGTTTGACAGTAAATTGATTGAAATATTGTTAATAAAAAAACAGTGGCTTTTTTTTACAAAAGTGAAATAATTTCGGTTCATGTTGTCAATCAATTTGAACATGATGGACAATCACGAAATACTGAGACACTTAAAACATTTATTGGAAAGACGCCAAGACTTCAAATTCAAGAAGATGAATATTGTATGAGGATGAAAGCCGAAATTAAACTGTGACAAGTTTACCCAAGATCTTGTTTTAGAAACGGATGGCAACGTTTTGATGTTTGTATATGCTTTATATTTCACAAAGATCGTGCAAACAGTGGATTATATAGGTCCACGCGAGCAAGGAAGTAGAGCGCCATATTGGTATCCGACGCATACCTCAGAGAAGTTATCCTCAACGAGAGACCGACAACGCCACACATTGACGTGCCGCCACCGAGCGGTGAACCTCTGCCAACCTGTCGTGTCGGTTTCAAGAGGGAAAACTGGAAAGAATCGAAAAGAGCCCATATAGTAGAAGTTGCACGAGTTTTCTTGACCCTTACATTCCAATCCTCAATGTAACAACAATTATAGAAGTCTATGGAAGTTTACGGGGGCGGGGGTCAACTCAGGTCATGAATGTTGACTGTCATGCTTGTATACGACATCGGGATTTGCGGTAGTTTTTTAAAGCCAAAAGTTGGATTCCGCGGCTCCTCACGGGGTTTGGAATGATCTAAGAAAATACATGAATTGGGGGAATTTGGAGGGTATTATTTCCTTGAAGTGATCCTCGCTTGGGTATTGTTAAAAAAGCATATCACCGAAGGCTTTTTTCATATTTGCGCACAAACAGTTTTGAAAGCGCTTAATCAATGCGCTTCTTATACTTAAACCAATGGCTAGCTTCTCAGGGTAAGTTTGAGACAGGCAGTCGTTGCTTTGGGCTGGCTTTTTTCGTGTAAAATTCTAACTTTGTGGTCTAACCTGAAAGCAAATTCTCTGTATGCAGTTTATTGTTCGAGTAAATCCATGTTTTTGTATATACCGAACAAGATATTAGCTTGGTCCCCTTTTTCATGTCGCAGTCTTCGTTCGGGGTCGCTTTGAATTTTTTTCGTGTAAATGCCGGCTGGGTTATTGTTTGAATGTCAATGTACACAAGCATAATTACATCATTATATATGAAGTGGCCCATGAGAATTTTTACAAAAATGTAACATTCAATATTACCATCAATGCTTATAGTTCAACTATAGACCTATTCCCGTTTTGAAAAGAGACATCACTTTTGTCCTCCGCTTCCTGCCACATCAATTTGTTTAGCACACAAAACGCCCTCCTCTTTTGGGCAGAGAAAACGAGCGTTATAAACGCACTGTCATAGCCAACTGCTCTAACGCCGCGCTGATGTAGAGCATGTCTATTGTTTTCATTCCCACTCGAAACGCTATAATAAAGACTGCAGTATTCTAGCCACTATGAAAGTCAAATACTGAGAGAAAATGCGTGTCTCAGATGTGATGGTTTTGCCAATTCTGCGGGCCTTCTCCTAGCCAATAAAATTGATTTTTACATTTTTTAGAATCCTCAAGACTCCTGCTACATATCCTCATCTTCAAAATATGTATAGATCTCGTACTTTTTTTTTATGAAGCGGCGAACACAAACAATGAGAAAACGGCGGATCTTCCACGAGATTTTTACCCAATCGGAGTCTTTAGAATCAATCCCCTGTCAATAACATTGACATTCGGTTTCACATATTTTGACTAAACCTTAAGAAAACCTTGATTATCAATCTCGTTAATAGATAACAGCCTGCCAGATGTGTTACAATGCAAAAAATGTGCCCAAAAACGACGGTTTTAGTATCAGTTTACGATTGTGTGCAAAACTCTAGACCAAGAGAAGGAAAAGATCGCTTGAAAATTGATTGTTAGCTTCAAGATACAACTGATTAGTATCCGTTAGTCTACCATTCCTTAAGTCAGGAACAGCTGTAAAAGTAGATCATAGTTTGCTGTGCCCGGAAGCCCCCCCCCCCCCCCCTGCCCCATCGACACCTACCAGCTTTGGCACATGACACCATTCGAAACCGAACAGGAGTAGAGGCATCAAACCTCGTCTACCTTTGAAGTATTCATACGCAATATACCCTGCATGTTTGGTCCTTTTAGTTCCCACGCAAACACTTTATTTCATCGGCTTCTGCCAATGTCTCACAACTGCCAATATTGATTTTTCTATGGAATAGACGAATGCCTGCACTCTTAGCACCTCAATTTGAAACAATACTGTCATACAATTCTCACCTTAGCAAACTATCACGTGTAGTGAATGAGCAGTTAGCTCCTGGCATATTACTCCGCTAAAGATTCTGACGAGAAAAGCACTTACTTCAGGTACAAAAGGGGAATTATTAACATGAGTAGGACTATCTAATAGTATCTGCGACATAGTCTATTACCATTAAACCCCTGTGATGAAATAAACTCCTTATAATGCGGACTACCAGCCCAGCTTACACCCTACTCTGTTACTGAGTCATTGGCAAATCATGATGA
This sequence comes from Eucidaris tribuloides, assembly GCA_001188425.1. Lineage (NCBI taxonomy): Eukaryota > Metazoa > Echinodermata > Echinoidea > Cidaroida > Cidaridae > Eucidaris > Eucidaris tribuloides. Next base: position 52,485 of record JZLH01S0018699.1, on the reverse strand, counting down.
CCCAGTTATGTTTTGGAATCCTTACGAGTATCTTCAACTGGACTTATTCATTTGAAAAGTGTAACAACAAGTCAAAACTACATCAGTTGAAATGGCACTGCCGTTTAAAAGGAGCGTTAGCAACGACAGTTAAGTTAACCCAGTATACTGCCTTACCAACGAATTTCACCAGGAGACTTACAACGCAGAAATATTATTAACCAAAATAAACTGCATAACAGAAGTGTTAAACATTCTATTCATGATTGCATTTGCCCCGAAATGACTTTATCGACAAATAACTAAGAGTATTCATGAGTTAAGATTACCGTAATGTGAGCTCTATAAACGAACTGGGCAAAAAGGTCAGATATCGTGAAAACCATATGCTGACGAAATAAAAGACAAAATGCACACACCAGATTGAATTGTTTATGATAGTTTCAAACATAGCCTGACTTCATTCGATGACGTGTTCATCTGATAAACTGAATACACACTGTAATATTGGTAAACAAACCTCAAACCTCAAACCGATTGAACTAGAATCATTCTCCACCATTGATCTGCCAAATGCAAAATTAGTGATGAAAATCTAAACCCAAGTCTGAAACTCAGACTGCTATGTTACAAAATTCACCTTGACAACTGCCCAATAAGAAACCGATTATAATGTTTGTGAAAAAACTTTTGCGAGGTATGAATCTCAAATTTTGATCACTGATTTTATTTACCTATCTTTATGGATAACCTCTGAACAAAGCGAGTTTAGCGTGCCAAAGTCGAAAACACAATGGTCACAGACAAAGAAGGTTAATAAGGTCACCAGAAGGAAGTCGCATTGTTCAGTCCAACGACTGCCTTTGAACAAAATCATAAAAATGACAATTGGAATATATTTCAACATTTCTCAGATTTTTACAAAGTAAGTTTTCCTGTTAAAAGAAAATAGGCAGATTAGCAGAAAGCCATACTTTTGATAAGATATTTCTATAAATCAATACTCTGACAAGCTTCCGTAGTCTAAATTTTACGGGAAATTTTTATCTTTGTTAAACAACGCCATCAGTTCTCCAGTGAGAGCAAAATTTGCTGTGTAGCTTTGCTAAACAGAGGGATCAATTCTATTTAGCATGACCAGGGCACCACAATAAATCAGTACTGGCTAAATAAACGCAGTTTCCCCTCACTTGAAACAAATTCAACACAAATTCATTCCATGCAGAAAGCTTACACTCCCAACTAGTGTATACATTGGTATTTCAAATCTATTTGTATCTGAACATTTTGACTTCATCCCTATCATGTTCATTACTTTAACCCTCCATTAACGTAGCTGTATTGGTAACAGACACTTGTGTGCTTAATCTTAAACCGTCAAGATCGTAACAGTGATATCGCCGTCAAGCTACGTCGTAACTACCTATACGAGAAATGAATCTATCATTTATGCACAGATGTGATGAACAAAAGGACATTTGCACCATTAGCCCATTTCCCGAAGGGTATCTTGTTCAGTTCTGCTGACGTTCCAAGACGCAGAACAGCATTAATACTAATGACGATATAATGTAACCATCGCTCACGCGCACCCTCATGTAGTGACCTGGCCTACATTTACAGCTGATCTTGAAGTGTCTTGTATGCCACTCTTCGTCGCGATGAAAAAAACGCCACAAAATGTCCGGTGAACCAGATGCATGCACCAAATGTTGATGCGAGTAAAAAATACATCAGTACATCGTATGGTTTTGTTCCCCTGTCCTCGGTACAGCAGATTTAAAATAACCCCCATTTCAAAGCCTTAAAGCCACGCCGAATTAACATTTACAAAGTAAAAAAAGGATAGCTACATAATCCCTCCATGCCTCCAAGTATCTTTGAGAAGTCTAAAAAATACAAGCCCTGAAAAAAATGCATTTCAAAATGATTATTATACTGCTTTAAAACAGTGAAATCGTAAGTTGACCGGATTTCACCTGCCATTCCTCCATGACGTACTTGATTGTTATGGGGGGGGGGGATTCTAGCCCTATTTTTTTCTACTCGCGCTGAGTATTTATTGTGTATTTATTCATAGCTTGCCAGCTGGCAGCCATAAATTCCAAATTTGTATTCTAGTGTGTTATTTGTCCATTCAAACACTACTAATGTAGCCTCAATAGCAAAGTTTGGCAGTTTTTTATTTGAAGCTCCACAATGTTAGCATCACTTTAAAATTCCATTTGTGTACACTTCAACTGGTATAGAAATGACATACAATCAAGAAACCTTAGCAGACATAGGATCGCGAATAATTTTGGATTATATAGTTCTTTAGACTTTTAATTGAATCATTGTCTCTTAGAGAAACAAATTCCATTGTCTAGCATTTTCTTTCAGGACCCCTACATTAAGTGTGCCTCACCGTGTATATTAAATATTCATTACACTTCGACAATATGAAATATATGCATTCATGGACATGCCAAATATTTATTGAATAAGTGTTAGCATATTATATCCATATACATTACGATGATAGTGAGATCTACAGTTCATGGCTTCAGACGATAGTAGCGACTGAATATGTAGGCAGAAAGAGACTTCCCATGCCTCATAGTTGATTTATGATTTTTTTCAATTCTGCGCCGTAATTACCGATCTTCAGATTCCCAGACATGTCTGTCCTCGAATAGCCAAAAGGTCATGAGAAGACCCTGTATCCGTTTGCCGCCGGAGACATAGCCAGCTCAGAAGTAGTCGACCGTCTGGCGTATTACATAAGCACGTAATAGGCGGAAGTGATATTTTAAACTGCTGTTCTAGCAACACACACACACAAGTGTATATTTTCTATTTGCGAATTAGATTTCTGATCTTCAGATTCGCAGGCAGTCTTTTACTATAGCCTTACGCATGATAATGCTTTGCCGTGTTATGACAAGGATTGCAAATGGGATTCCCTACCTGTCAAAACGAATGTAGATTACATTGTCGAGCAGTGAACTGGAGAAGTTCACTCAATTTGGAGCGGAACCTCAGTGATTCTAGCTGATAGCTAGCCTAAAATGCTACATCATACGCTACAAACTGTCATAATGCTTTTGGATACTTAGAACAAGTATACTCATACCAATACATCACCGTGTAGTTCGATCGAGGCCATATTGAAAAACAAAGAAAACTAGAATCATGCATCCCGTTTGTTTTCATCATTTAATTATCACTTAGCCCGTAAACAATCTTATTCCCGTTATTTTTCTAATTCGTCTTAATTAAAGATTCCCCAAAAAATCTACGATCGCTAAAGGTAATGCAGGAGTCACGTCTGCTGGGGTCTTTACCAAATGTTATTTTATCTTCTTCCTTGTTATATGCTTCGTTCTAATAAGTGAACAGATGCGTAAAATTACTAACCTTAAAACCAAGCTGAGCTTAAGAAATAATGAACGCCCAAGATTAGCGACATCACGTTCGAATTAAGAATTTCCGACGGACAGTTTTTATATTATGAAGATACAATGTTGATGTAGGAAGATGAAACTCTGTTCTAGATAATGGCTGAAAATGCATTCACATTCATTGTTTTTTGCTCGCTCATTTTCTTAAAACTCCTTAACACTTAAACGCTTCTTGTTCATCACATATACAGTACGTTGAAACTTTTAAGCATCTGTTACAGAGCATAATATTCACAAACTATAGAGATTGGATAGTATTATATTTAGTTTTTGACCAGTGGAACTTAGTTAAAGTGTGTCTAATAAAAACTAGGACTTTAATTCGTCACGAGACGAATGGTGTACCGCCGTAAACGCTCCACATTAATCGAAAGAAAATGTGCAAGCGATCTAAATCAGTTTTAGTTGCCAATAAAAATATGTCCCACATCACGTTAAATTCTCTATCAAACAAGCCTTTAGTTCAAAATTCATGCGCGGTACGCGCTCGTCGCAACGCCACGCCGACGGTTCATGACTAGCTTTAGTGATGACCTTTGACCTAAGTTACTGTGTACCAAGTTACTTATCAACACTCTACTCCATCATGAGATATGCGCAAACACATTTTTTGTGACGTCATAGATGACGTCAAGCAAATTTGTCATGAAAGTGATATCTGTAACCTATCTACGCATAGTAGGCATCAGAATAAAGCAATAAAACAAGTAGGGGCACCGTTAATTCTGGAGAGTACGACCAATTGAAAAGCCCGTTTTCCCTACGCGCGCAATGCGCGCGCATTATGTCTTTAGGGCCCATTTAAGCAATATTTCGTCCTGATGTCAGGAAAGGGTTCCTAAACCGATGTAGAATTCACAGAAATCCAATTCTATCGAATAAAACGACGTATATTCGGTCGGAGAAAGAATTCCTGGCACTCGCGAAAAAAACGCTGCGCGTACGAGCGCGCACGTAAATGCTCCAAATGACCGTTAAACAAAATAACAACACAATAAAATAAAAGTCATTTGGAACATTTTATTATTTTGACGCAACCCGTACACGTATGTGGAGACGCGCGCGCCACCAGTTTGCCGACCAAAAGATGACCCATGCACCTGAACTTTATCCTTGCCAAGTTTCTTGTTTATATCGAACGCCGGCTCGAGATAATCAAAATAGGTTAGGTCAGCTTTTTTACAAATGACTCATAAATGACGTCATTAGGTGTCCATCACATTGACCGGGTTACCATGCCGATTATTACCATAGTAGTCAGTCAAAATATGAATAACCCAAAACAAATTGCCAACAGAAACGAAACCACTTGCCATTTAACTGGAAAGCCACAAAACAAACATAATTAAAAGTCCCGAAATCGATGGGATCAGTGCCTAATTTGCTAAATCAAAAATGGCCGCCTTGCGGCCTATTTTGCCATAATCTTGCACGAACATGGAACCACAGAAAGTAAATTCTGGTCGAATACCCATTCTCTCTAAAGGTCAGAATGCAAATATGATAAAATTTAAACTTTCAAACATTCGACATACATAATTTGCATAAATTGCATATCAATGTTGCAAAATGGCCGCATATAGCCCTTGAAGCTTATATCTACATAAAAAACATGATATAAGACATGTACATGGTAAAGATGATGTTTTTGAGATGACAACAACATTGTATGAATATTACAATTCCCATTCGTTCTTACATATACACTAATTTGCAGATAAACATGCATTTGAATTATAATTCAAAATGGTCACTGCTGACCCTATTTATTGATCATACTTGAGGGATGAAAACATTAGGAAAGATAAATTCTTGTGTCTATACCCATCGTTGTTAGGTCAAGAATCACAATGATATATCAGCAGTAATTTCCAAATTACTAAATCATACATATTTGGCATAGCATTGCATATAAATCCATGCAAAATGCGCACCATTTGTGTCTAATATATTCATATCTCCTATATATTACAATCTGTAGAATGGTTATCATGCCGTTTCAGTAATGTTTCCTTGTAAGAGTAACTTTCAGAATATAAGACGCCTGAAAACTTGCAGAACTTGTACATTAAATGCTATGGCATGACTACCAGTATATTTTAATTATAATTACTCCG
>JZLH01S0018699.1:9964-25765 GCA_001188425.1 Eucidaris tribuloides | reverse complement strand
GTTTTATTATGTACGTGTATACTTCGTCGTGCGGCTGGCAGAATGTCGTTAGCAAATGCATTAAAGTAACATTGTGGACCTTCAAGTTAAACAATTGTCAAACTATATGTGAGCTACATAGTAGTGTTCAAATGGAGAAACAAACACCCTAGAATACCCAAGTTTGGAAAGTTATGCAGCCCCTGGCATGGTATGCAGGAATGAGCAATTAGTACTCCACCCGACTATAAATTAGTCAGATCTGTACACAGTAAGTCTATTGGAGGAAATGGGCAGGTCAATCTGGTCAACTTGATTGCTTGTAGATTTTCATTCGTTAAAAGCACTAAATCATCACTTTAAAGTACAATTTTTTCAGGGCTTCATTTTAGGACTTTACCAAAGACACTTAGAGCATGGAAGAATATGTAGCTCACAATGTTTTAAACTGTGGTCAATGTTAGCCTGTGGCTTTAAGCAAATGTCATGAGCAGTATATTGTCTCTAAATTGAAAATAAAGAAACCTTTTTCCCTATTTCTGCCTAACATACTGACAGAGGGACCTCAAAGACCACAATACTTTGATTCCATGTGAAATAGGCCAATGGTTTTCATGTTACAAGCAATTTACTGCTAACGACATTTTGCTTAATTCTTTTGCTTACGACTTTTTGCCAGCCGCACGACGATTTATAGTTTCATGTTTGTGTAATTCATTGTATATAACGCAGGGCTCCTTTGTAAAGCAGGCATATTTGGCTCTTACCGGGACTACCCTGCTTTTAAATGAGACGTTGATAAATTAATTAATTAATTAATTAATTAATTAATCAATTAATTGATTGATATAAAATAAATAAATAAATAAATAGATAAATAAATAAATGAATGAATAACCAGTATGCGAGTGGAGCGTCCGTTGTGTCAACCAATTTTCTTACTTCTAATCTCAAATTGTTCCACTTGATGGAATATTAACCTCCTCCAGATTTGAATTAATTTGGAAGTCATGAATGCCTTAAAGGGAGAAGGCACCGGCAACTAACAGGCATAAGTTAAGAAAACATTTGAGTTCTTGTCAACCAATCAGATCGAACGTACACATTGCTGAAACTGACCAAGCATGACCGGTGCATGCCTCCCGACGTGTGTTAGTCACGCCGTAGTAATGTATGTACTGTTTGAATCGATAAGCTCCTCCCCCCTATGACTGTTTCTGCAAGTTTTATCTTAAGATAAGGCTTGCAAAGACATCAAATAAACACAAATTAACTAATTTATAGGGCCTTGCTGAGTGTGAGTGTCACACAGTAGCCCTTATTTAGGATGTCTTTATAACCATGTACCATAATTCTCACAATACTCTCAATGCCTCTTTATTTCTTAACTTATGCCTGTTAGTTGCTGGTGCCTTCTCCCTTTAAGATTAGTGTATTAATGACCTGTAGCGATTTATATACGATCAAGAGCTATGTAAAGGACTACATGTCAATCTTTACATTAAGTATGTTTTCTAAGATGCGAGTTACACACAAAATATAGCAGGTGAAGATGATATCTTATGTTTGATAGAAAACATTATAGTCATCCAACCTTTTCTCCTGATCATGCCATAAACAGGGTCAAATTCTTGCTTGAAATTGTCACGAGAATAGCCTTTTCATCTGCCTTACCCTCATTTTGATTTTAACTTAACGGATTGCACCACATAATATCTGGATAAAGTGCAGTATATGTTGATCTTTTGCGCGTTTTATAATCTATTATTGACTGGGCGAGTTGGCTCAGTGGTAGAGCGTCCGCTTCTGTTCCGGGAGATCGCGGGTTCGAGCCCCGACCGGGTCATACCAAAGACCATTATAAAAATGGTACCTGCTGTCTCCAGCCTGGCGCTCGGATATCTAGATAATGTGGGGAGTTAAACACATGGGACTACCAGAGGACTAATCCCCCACTGTAGTCGAACTGTCTTATGTTGCCTAGGGTTACTGAAACGGAGAGAATGAAACGGAGATAGGTGCCGCCCGATGTTCCACACATAGGAGCGGAACGGGTTTATCTTTAACTTATAATCTATTATTAGATCTAACCTTTAGTGAAAGTAACATTCCTGATATGAAGAGTCACATTTAGTCCCACATATAGCTTTTTTTCCAGTAGGTCAAATTCACTCCACAATTTAGGAACTTGTTGAAGCAACTTAATAATTTCTAAATTTGTATAAATTCTTTGGGGATTTATAAATGGACAAAATGGAGCAGTTTCAGACTATGGAAGCAAGAAAATTGATTGACACGATGGACATTTGATGCAACCTAACCCAGGATATTAAAATTTAACACTACATCTGGTATCGATATATTGGACAAAGGAACCGGTGTTAACTTTAACACTCATCTCTACAGTGGAAAGTACCCATGTTTCACAACGCTGCACATAAAAGTCAATTACCGCAAACTTTAGACACATGGTCAATATATGTGCGGAGTTGCTCTATTTCTATCCCCGGGGAGTTTCTTTAGCAGTGTTGCAGGCATACAAGTGCACACGATGTTAATCATCCCTACTGGAAAAAACACAGTGTCCCACAGTGTGAAACACATTGTGAGCACAGTGTGAAATCTCTTCACAATGTTCATCCATTCACAGTGTGGAACAGAACATTACTATGTGAACACACTGTGAAAAACCTCACCACAGTGTGAAATCATCTTCACACTGTTTAAAGAGAATACACAGTACTGGTTGAGTACTGCAGAACAACATCATTTTAATATCAGCTACTTTCAAACCTTCTGTGAACAGATGGTAGTCTGCAAATGTCACTATAGTACAGGAGAGAATAGTTAAAAAACAACAGAACACTTCGTTTTTGACAAATTTGCTACACAAATCCCCACTGCTGACAAAGTACTAACACAGAAATCAATATGTGGGACTATGTTAATTGTTGACATATACACTTTAGCAATAGAATGGGCACTTCATATGGAAAACTTCAACTGTTCGAACTGTCAATCCCTCACTTTTTTATTGCATATGGAGTAAATTAGTCCCACATTGTACTCTCACCTGGAAACCAATGAAATGTGAAATTTTGATGAAAGGTTTTCCATCATGAACCAGTACTGTGTATTCTCTTTAATTCGGGCGTTTTCACATAGCCGACGCTGTGGACACACTGTGAACACATTGTGGGACACTGTGCTCTTTCCAGCAGGCTAGGGATACACTTAAATATCTTAATCATATTGGGTACTGGGTAGACTATGTCAGAAACTTAAAAAAAAATATGGCATATTCGTACTAGTTTTTAAGCACACACTACACATTTACAACAGAATGCATGAATTTTATCTTAATGACCAAGGAGTTGTGGTCTAAAATCGGCATGTACGTACATGTTTCATTGAATCCAATGGAAATTCCAGTACAACCGTAAATATGCCTTGAGAGTGGCCTAGAAAGAAAGGTTTCCTCTGGGAGAAAGTATAGATATGATATAAAGATACGTGTATTGTAAAGAGAGATAGAGAGAGATAACAATGTAAATATAGATAAGATAGAGATAGAGTTAGATGTATAAGAAGACACAGATATAGGAAAACATAGATAGATAGATAGATAGATAGATAGATAGATAGATAGATAGATAGATTGATTGATAGATAGATAGATAGATAGATAGGTAGATAGATAGATAGGTGGATAGATAGATGGATAGATAGATAGATAGAAGTGGACTAGAATTAGATAGATAGATAGATAGATAGATAGAATGATGTAAATGAATAAACATGAGTATAGACAAAAATAATGAATGCATACATCCGTGCTTACATCTTTACCTACGAACATGTATATTCATAGGCAGGAATATAGCAAAATACGTAGATTGTCATAAAAATTATGCATATTTTTCAATTTATAAATCACAAGACAATAGCTTCAGGGTGTCGTTTTAATACATCTAGACCCTGGTACGGGTTACGGACGGTAAATATTTATTTTATAGTCCCTTTTTGTCGGTCGAGATGTCATTAACCTTTGAGACGTGTGCTCATATGATTTAGCTGTCTGTACTCTGTAGTAACGTAATCAACGAAAATGAAATGGCGTCAGATATTTATGATGCAGATATTAGCAACATAATCTAACTTAACACAAAATTAATTTCAGCGCCAATATTCTTCATGAACAAAAACAAAAAAATGGAAAATTCTCCAAGGACTTCTACACGAAATGGACCCGATTAAAACAAACTTGGAACCATCGTAGCAATCAACTGTCTTGTGTATTCATGGTTTAGACCGTTACATTTCTTCACTGATCCCCCATCACTTCTTTAAATCAGTGTCTCTATGCTATTGTATAGACGCCGCTCATTTCAGATTTGCGGTTCGTGGATTATACACACTGTCGTCGTAATCATAATCCTATTATCCTAAAGCGTGTCGTCTCCTTAACACGCATGTATTTAGGGGCGTGTTAGCCACTTCAGTGGTTGCGATGATACCCAGTAAAGTCATCCCGATCGGGTAACATAATATTACATTTTGATGGAAAAGTGCGGGTATCCCCATTACCTCGCGTAACCCGGAGTTATTTGCGAAGATAGACACCGAGCGGATTTAGTCGGAGCGTATAGTTGCTCTGTTTAGTTAATTCGGTTGTCAATTTATTATTCCCTCTGGCTTTATTTGAGTTTCATTTGTGACGACATTATGTCTACTCTGCCATAAACTCATTATCGAGAAACGGCCGAGACGGTGCCCTCTGGTATTCGCTGTACCATCGGATTGTCGTAACTCGGCCGTTATCATTCTTCTTGGTGAGTTGATACAATCCAAAAAAACGGATCAATGATATAATGATGATGATAAGTGCATTTGAAGGGACTGTTGCGAAATATCTAGAATAATGCATTTCATGGTTTACCGACTAAAACACACACTGAAGTACCGCAATAACGTGGCCTGTAATCGTCCCACACATTAACAATAGGAAAAGATGTATTCTTATTCATACTCTTGTTACAGAAAAGGAGGAGACAGGACGAAAAAGGCGCAGGGATTGAAGAAGAGGAGGAGAAGAAGATATAGAAGAAGAAGAAGAAGAAGAAGAAGAAGAAGAAGAAGAAGAAGAAGAAGAAGAAGAAGAAGAAGTGGAAGAAGAAGAAAAGAAGAAGAAGTAGTAGAAGACGAAGGAGAAGAAGAAAAGAAGAAGAAAAAGAGAAAGAAAAGAAGAAGAAGAAGTAGAAGAAGAAGAAAAGAAGAAGAAAAAGAAGTAGAAGAAAAAGAGAAAGAAAAGACGAAGAAAAAGCAGAAGAAGAAAGAGGAGGAATAAGAAAAGAAGAAGCAAAGACGAAGAAGAAGAAGAAGAAGAAAGAGAAAAGGGAGAAGAAGAAAAAAGGAGAAAAAAGAAGAAAGTGAAAAACAAGAAGAAGAAGAAAAAAAAGAAGAAAAAGAAGTAGAAGAAAAAGAGAAAGAAAAGAAGAAGAAAAAGAAGAAGAAGAAAGAGGAGGAATAAGAAAAGAAGAAGCAAAGACGAAGAAGAAGAAGAAGAAGAAGAAAGAGAAAAGGGAGAAGTATACAAGAAGAACAAGAACAAGAAAAAAGAAGAAGGAGAAGAGGAAGAAGAAGACGTAATACTAGTCAAATGGGTTCCAGATGTATCTTCAAGGTTTGTTAACATCTACTGTAGATATGTCAATATCAGTGATTGGCAGAAAGTCGATACATTTGTACCAACTGTCTGGCAGAACACCATTACAGTCATGAAAAAAAAGTTTGAATATATTTTTCTACCAAATGCAGTTTTCAATCACATCAGGAAAATGTTTCTTGTCCTGAAGTTGAGACAGGGTGGCGCCAGTGGGGGGGGGGGTCAGGGGGTGCGCAGCCACCCCCTTTTGTATCATTAAAATGATGGGAATTGTACTGTGTTTCGAAAAAAACAGTCATTGATTTTGCTAGTAAAAAAATGGCGGGGAAAATGCTTTTTGTCGTAGTCCGCCCCCTGCCACCGCTTGTCGGACACTGTTTGGCTTGCATTTTGGCTACTACAAAAATTTGGCAGGCAAAAATTTTCCCGACGGATTTCGCTCCTCCTAAAATTTTACGCTGGCACCGCCCCTGAGTCGAACTCATTTGAAATTAGTATTGATAATTATGTTCTGCTTGGGTAATTTATTATTATTCGTAAGGGATCTGCACTTTAAAAACAGGACTACGCAAAGAAATAAACATATTTCAAACTTTTGTCCAGGACTATAATACAAAGAACTTTTACATGATTAACTCATTTCTACCTGACGATATGTATCAAGTTATTGACCTTATGGATAGTTTTTTTTTTTTTGTATAGTAGTTTAATATCAGGAGATATTCGAATAATTTTCAAGCGTTCGAGCGATTTTGTAAAAAAAAAAAATAATATGCATTTACACAATTATTAGCCCTACAAACGAAGACCTTTCGTGTTATGTTAATAACGACTAAATTATATGAATATTCGAGACATTGCGCTTAACACCGCGATGGCTTAGATATCGATCAGCATTCATTCAACAAGACTGTTTTTGCAGTGCATTGTGTTTTTATATTTTGTTGGTGTGGTTTTTATCTCTGCATGGGTGTGATTTCTTAATCCAAATTAATATAACGAGGGTGATTTTTTTTTTCAGCTTAACAATTGATTCACATAATCAAACAAAAATATCAGATAAGTGATCAATTAAATTGCAACATTGGTTTGGTGCGTTTAACGCATTTCCTCTGTATGATGCATATTATATTTTGTATTATTGTATAAACATATTAACATATAAACAGTGAAGAAAATATACTAAAACGTGAAAATTGATAATAGCTTTCTATACAAGCACAATAGATCATGTCACTGAGCTTTAAGGCCCCTTGCATATAAGCCACTCCTTCCATTTTGGGTGATGCTAGCGCCTCCTTGGAAAGGTAAGAAAAAGAACACCATCAAAGGAAAGAAAAAACACCATCATAGGAACAGAAAATACGACTCTGAAAGCATCTTGTACAATGATAAGACGAAGGGAGAGGATTGATTCGAGAAAGGCATTGCACGGTAGAATCCCTATGAGCATTGGTATGAAAACAGAAGACGAATTAATGATGTCTATAGCAGGTTAGCATAGTCAAGGGACCTTATTAAATATACATCATATTGAAATGCATTTTAAATAATGTGCCTGGACCATTATGTTTTTTAAGTTTGATACACTTTCAATTTCTTAAAGTGATGATGTTTAAACATCATAGACCAATATCACATTGTTTTATTGCACAACGAAAATTAAATACGTGATGTTTTGACGTAATCAAAGCTAGCGTGATGAAATTTATTTTAATCTAAAGATCTTGCAGACTAAGCTCTAATGTCTCCATTCTGAAAACTGGATTAAATTTTACATATGACTTTTACCAGGGAAATCGTATCTTCTAAATCAATGATGAATGGTCCACTGTTCCACATTCATAAATGCGCATGTATCCAGCAATAGTCTGCCATATTATCAACCCATTTATTTTTCTCGGTGGATTTCCCTAACCCAATTTAATCGACAGACCGGGATCAATTTTGGCGCAATTACGCGGCACACAAGGGATTACATAAACTTGTCTCATTTATTCACCCAAACCATCGCAACTGCATGACTTTCCCACCACTGTGATGGTAGCGTTGTATATGATAAAATAATTTTATCGGTCAATACTTAACAAGTTTATATTTTATATTGTTATGGAGAAATCCCTGCTCTGGCGATTTTCGGGTTGAATCTGACTTAAATTGGACATGATCTTCGGTTTAAATGGGCATGAAGCTGTGGCACTCTATAATAAAAGAAAATGTATTAATTAGGCACAAACTTAAGAGTAGGGTTAATTGAATATCTCATGTAGTAGTGCACAAAATTTGTTATCTCTAGATCACTGGTTCGCATCCCCCTCAACCACATTGTCTTTTATATCTTTACAATACTTTCAGTTTGTTTCCCAGTCCGTTTCTTTTTAATCAAATAGGTTCGTTATTGTAGAAATTTATATGAAATTGAAAAAAAAATCATCTGGTCTTGAAACTTTTATATCTGTCAGAAGACCGATCCAAAGCCCAGGGAGTCTCTTTCCATTAATCATCCCTGATTTGATATCTACCAGTTACCTTTTCCAGTTAATGACCTGCGATATTATTTTTGGTTTACCTCTAAGAGTCGATCAAGCCAATCACTAAATAACCTGTGTTCAACAAATATCTGTATTTGTTTCATAAAATCCATGTTAGATGACGCGATATGAGTATTTCATCTATACAATTGTCTTTACTGGAAAGTACTTGATAGAACATTTCAATTACCACTACGAAAAAAAAATTGATCTGTGACAGGACTGTTGATTCGGTTATTGTGGAGATATTTCATCTTTGATTTGACCCTTTGCTTGTTAAGATTGTCTTGGCAACTGTAATTTCAACTGACATTACTTTGCTTTTAGCAGTGTTTTAAAGCCAAGGCATAGTTTTCGTAAATGGTAAAAGATGAAATTCTGTGCAATTATATTTTTAGATACACCAATATAATCATCCAATTACCTGAAAAATGCTTGCTCTGAAAACTCTCCTATTTTTTGGAAAATTACTCAAAATGTAAATTTTCCGGGGGTGATGGGGGGGGGTCCCCGAGATTTTCCATAGGTAATGTAACTACCTACCGCTAGATGCTCCCATTTAATTCAAACATCGTAATTTGTCACTATAAACAATTTTCAGGAGGTTTGATGTTGTTTTTTAATTATGTCTGGGTGACAAAAGAATACTTTGTGAAAGATTGACAAACATTTAGTCTGATCTACCCAAACTATAATTGGGCTTTAAGTAAATATTCCAGTAGATTGAAAGCAACATCTGATATGTCATTTTACAAATAATTCCAATATCGTACTGCATAACCTGTTTTGCATGCGAAGGTTAAAAGCTCCGCTGTAATTCTCCATTCTGAGTGCAATGTGCCACTCCCATTTCAGTCAATTCTTAAATTTGGGTCATGGATCGTCGACACTTCATCTCCAAACCCTGTGATGTATCTCACATGAACGCGCAGCAAGACGAGTCTGCCTAAAGACAGGTTCTATTACAGACTGCAGATATAGGTCTACGTACGATCCCTCTAGCATACTTGGCTGTAATTGATGAGGGCAACGCGGGATTACATATGGCTCTTGCGATTATCCATCAACCATGTAAAATATAACGCCAAAAGTCAACGGAATCGATCACGTAGGTGGCTTCAACTTAAGAACTTTGTTGACACAAACATGGCTGCTCTCTATCTCAAAATGAATACAATTTTCGGGTCCCAACAACTTCTCTTTGTAGTTCAATGTCTTTCTCATTTGTTGGGATCATGCACTTCATTTTTTATATTCTATTGGTATTTCCATTTTCTATTAGTTTTTCTCGTTTTATTTAGTTATTTTTCCTATGTTTTTGTTCTCTCGACTTTTTTCCCACCACCTTTCCTTTGGGTTCATTATCGATGCCTGATTGTAACCACAATAAAATTCCCATACATCCTGGAAATAATTTGCTAAACTGACGTGAGAATCGTACGAAAAACGTTGCATCAAGCAAAAGAAAATAATTAACCATCTCATATATTGCTTAAAAGATGCAAGTATGAACAACAGCCAACCAATACATCAAGGATTCAAAATGCAAATCAAATATTTCATAACAACTCAACAACACTATCACTATCATTGGGGAGAATAGGACGTTCCATTAATAGGAATTTTCCAAAAGAAACCTGTGTACACAGTTCTTGAAATATTTGAGCCGCGTATGAGAAAGGGATAGTTCTCTACGAATTCCAAAGACAATACGACGACAAAATGATCTTACCTATGAAATTCAATGCAGTAATTTGACTAACTTCCATAAATACATATAGGTAAAAGGACAGTTTAATTTAGAATATATTGATCGCATTCCAAACCAAAAGGTGTTTTGATGAGTTACTAAGTAATATCTGTCGGACATAACTATTCGACAGAAGATTGGAAAGGTTTGTTGCTTTCTATTTCTCTGCTTCTATTTTTTTGTCAGTTGTTGGATGCATGGTTTTGCCAAATCTCAATAGTAAACACTGCTCAGTTAGGTTTAGGAAGAACGTCGATAAACTAGTTATCAAAAGTATCAATTTAATAATTTTTTTAGTTGTTTCTGTTTGTATGTCTTTGTGAGTAACATGTGTGTTTGTATGTATTATATATTTTGTCTTTGATTACTTTGTCGATATGATCCCATTAATATTTATTACAGAAAAGTGTCGTTCTTCATTCAGTTTTCGATGCACAATAAAAATCCGTTGGAATTACCTGTACTCCAGAAATATGAAAAGACTAGGGGCGTCGATCCATGTTTCGGAGTCGGGGGGGGGGCAAAATTAAACAAAAGTCCAAAATTTTCGGCGAGAGGAGCCAAATTGTAATACAGAATTTTGCGCGCAAAGCTCGCCGAAAAATTGACTATTTTGTATGTTTAATAGTATTTTATGCCATGTTTGATGGTTTTATAGTGATTTCCAATGCTTTTTAAAACGTATTGCATACTATGAATTTAGCAAATTGTCCAAATTATAGGGGGCAAAACAAATCGATTTGCCACCCCCCCGGCCCTCCCAATATATTCATTCATTGGGGCGATCACCCCCGCCCCCACCCCGGATCGACGCCTCTGGAAAAGACTGTTGCTAACCTGTGATGACCAGAAAATCTAACTAAAGTCAGAAGAAAGGGTGTCATCTACTCTTATGCAGCACAAAAGCTGCATGGCCAAGTATCTATGTTGTTTTCGTTCGCGATTGATTGCATTGCTCGACAACGCATTTACAGGTCAAACAAACGTTGAAAAAAAACGACAGTCTTCCATGATAAGTGAACTCATATCGTTGTACAAGCAAGCATTGAATAAAGGAAAGTATCAATGAAAATTATTCATTCTTTCTGTCTATCTGTCTGTATCTTTTTTCAGAGCGATGTTGTTGTCGATGTGCATCGTAGCGTTTGGATGGTCATATCTGATTTCACATTAAATTCAAATTGAATTTAATGTGGAATTTAATGTACACCTTTGGTACATATCTGGGTATTTATGCTTTGCAACAACTTCACGGTACATTAATTTGTCAACTTAGTCATTTTATGGTTATAATCTAAAAACCCACACGGTTAAGTTCTAAATGCATATACAATGAACACGTCTGTGTGTGATTATGTGTCTGTCTGTCTGTCTGTCTGTGGAGTGTAAAAATGCACGACGTACAATGTAAGCACTGAAAGAATTTATAATAATTTGCTGTAACTTTAGTAATTTACTATGATTTGACCTCAAACTATTTGTTCGTAACAAAAACTTTACCCCCTATACGTGGCATACAAGTGTATTTGAATCCATCGAAACAAAAAAAGGATGAGTAAACCAAACAACTATAATTATAGGAACCCAGTAGAGTAAGATAGATATTATATTTTACATTTTATTTGTTATGTGTGGTGACCGGTCACCACGTAACCATTTTAAACATAAAACCGAGAAGAAATGAAAGTATGCATATGTGGATTTGGTATAAAATGTGAAAATTGGAATTTGGCCGACAAAATATATGTGATTTACATCTTAACTACCACTTGTCCTAATTTGAAAGTCTGAATGTATCTCAAAATCTTATTGTTTTAATGGTTGGAAGCATTTTTTCTATAAACAGTAATTTTGATCGACTGTCGTATTTGTGAAATCATTCTGCACATGGTGCAACTATGTTAAAATTCACTTTAAAAACACGTAAATTGCTCAACATGTGAGAAATCTTTATGCCAAACGACACCGAATTTGGTTGACAGGAACAAAGTGGCTTTGGCAGTTTATTTTACCTTTTGTATTTGGTAATCTGCTTCGCTCCTTACCGCGTGCGCAACTTCTTAGTCAATCTCCAAATTGTGTGTCTCCCGTAGACGCATTGCTTTCCATTTTAGTGGAAGGACTTTCTGAGTAAATTTTCATGAAGTATATACCAGCATCGTCAATCCATTTGTGGGGATATAAGAGCAAAAACGTCAAAACTATCGCGGCGCTCAGCGCACAAAACTGAAATTCATGTCAATGTAAATGACAAACACAAATTGTTGATTTATGAGAAATGATACCTGTGTCACTTGCTTCCTTTTACCAAAATAGGGCAGTTAATAATAATCAATTTAAGTTTAATGCTTTTTAGAACCTTGTCCTACCTTTCATAATCTTTCATTACGTTTTATGAATTTTCAACTTATCAAACTTAATGGGAGGCAAAACTATATGTTTATCCCACCCAGAATCGAAGAATCTGTAATACATACCCATGGAAATCGTTGAGTCTTTATTGGAAATACTACAATCAGAAACTCAGTGACATCAGAACGTTCTTGTGGTAACCAGACACATGCATTGGTTCTACACTGTACGTTTCCCATAACCTTTTGTCCACGCGACCTTCTTCTGGCCATGCAGACACAACAAGCATCCGTAAGGATAAGAAGATATTCTTGGGTATAAAATAATAACGCGTTTTACTGTCTGTCGTGGGCTACCACCAGAGATGCCATTAATAATACAACAGCACAAGGCTTTGTTTCATTGCAGCTTTGGGAAATAAATGAAAGAACAGATATCTAATATTCATAAATATATCTTGATTTGTTTGATCCGTTACTAAAATCAGAATCATATGGATATCTTAGTCTCCAGTAGTAATTAAATTCGCCTCCGTAACCTATCCATTATTCAACGCGTATATACATGGTAAAGCAGGATTATTTCATGCACGAAGGGTAATGGCCTTATTCTTTTATCGTTGTCAATGTCTAAAATGTAATGAAAGTTTTTGAATCATACGATTTACATACAAGTTAGACTAATGATGCTGGGTATTTGGGTAGACATCTTAAAAGAAACATGACAGGCAAGGCAATTGCTATCTCTATCCATTATTTCCTTTTACTTGGTGTGTTTTTAGTTTGGTATGTCTCAAGTGAAGGGGAGAACCTGAACAGCGATCCGACAATTTCGCGAGGTGCAGTGAATTCAAATCCGTTTTCCACCACAACTTAACGGAGACATAATGACCAGCGAATTTTGAAGGGGTGAGGAAAAGAATACTGAGGCAATAATCTTAATTTTTTTCTAAAAGATAAGATTCGGGTGCTTTATGTAACATTCTGCACAGGTTCCAACACGACGCGTCATATCTTGCCATGACGCGATACAGAACACTGATTTACGTAATTAAACTTCATCCGTCCCCATCACCCAACCTGATTATTCACCGCCCCCCCCCCCAACCCCTTCCATACTTTCCCGATCCGCCCACGATGTGAATACAATGCTGTCTTTTCTCACCCAGTAGGCAACTGTAATTGTAATAACCCAAACTGAATAGCAAAACACGCACGCACGCACACACACACAAACACACACACACACGCACACGCACACACATACACACACGCACGCCCATGCGCACAGAACTGGAGATAAGCTAAAATGTATAAACCCATCATCTGTCCGTGATGATTTACCAGTTTGGAAATCTGGTCAGTATAGTCAAGTCCAAAACCTCAGTTCCGTGACCTTTTTCTCGCAAGTAAGGTTTGACGATTGATTTGACTTCTATGGACCAGTTTGAAAAAAAAAAATTAGCCTCCATGTCCCTCGCAAAAATCCCGGCATTTTTTGCTAGCGGCTAAAATCCAAAATGGTCGCCCACGCCATTTTGAAATATTAGATTTTGACACAGCTGGGGAAACAGAGCACCTATAATCATGTTCAATGACACTTTTTCGGGTAAGTCGGCCCCAAGGACTCCGAATCTGACATTAATTTGACGTCATGACGTTATTTTCACCCAGAAATCCAAGATGGCCGCCAACACTATTTTAAAAAAAGTAGGTTTTGACCCTGACGGGAAACCAGAGCACCTATAATCATGTTTAATGACACTTTTTCTGGTAAGTCGGCCCCAATGATTCCGAATCTGACATTAGTTTGACGTCATGACATCATTGTCACCCAGAAATCCAAGATGGCCGCCGACGCCATTTTGAAAAAATAGGTTTTGACCCTAATGGGGAACCAGAGCACCTATTATCATGTTCAATGACACTTTTTCGGGCAAGACGACCCTAAGGATTCCGAATCTGACATTAGTTTGGCGATATGACATCATTTTAGCCAAAAAGACTTAGATGGCCCATTCGCTAGAGCCAGCTTATTGAATGGGAGCATATAGGATGATGAATTTATACCCTTTTCTGGCTAATTCACCGATTGAGGTCCTGATTTGTGAATATGACATGAGAATAACAATAATTTTAATCAAAATTTTAATGTTTTGTACATGCCTGTTAAGTTACGGAAATAGCCAAATACTAAGAAATATTTACAGAAATTGTCCTATGTCAAAGAAAAAGGGAGCCTAAAGAAGAACAAATAGCTTTTCATGATCGGAACAAACGCCAAAATGTCAGTCAGAATACAGTCAGAATCAGAAGTCTCGGGTGATGAATTCTTATCTTATAAGTATAAATAATATGTAAACCACATCACCGTACTAAAAATGATTGTGAAAACATAAAACATAGTGAATAACCCCCCCCCCCCAAAAAAAAAAAGTAGGCTACTTTGTAGTATTTGTATGAATTACCTAGAACAGTGAGAGCGACGAAGATGAGAGTGAGGTGGATGAGAGCGACGATGATGAGAGCAAGGAAGGAGATCAGGAGAATGATTATGTGTACAGGACAGAGATTTCATCAGAATCTAATGATTCGGAAACCAGCGTGGCAGAATGGTCTGATTCGGACTGATTTATTCTGTTTTGGTGTAATTGGCCTACAAAACCTCAACTTTCTGTGACTTGTCATTGAACTTCGATGCCGATGAAAAACTCTTATAAGGCACACAGGAGTATAAACTCTATAACATAACTCCATAATAATGCAGTCCAGGACCAGCTGGACTGATTGTTGTTTACCACAGTGTTCTAGGTTATTCATACAAATCCTACAACGTAGCCTGCTTTTTGTTGGTTATTCACTATGTTTTATGTTTTCACAATCATTTTTAGTACGGTGATGTGGTTTACATATTATATATGCTTATAAGATAAGAACTTCCGAACTTAAAGGCATGTACAAAAAACTGAAATGTTGATTAAATTGTTATTCTCATGACATATTCACAAATCAGGACCTCAATCGGTGAATTAGCCAGAAAAAGGTATTAATTCATCATCCTATATGCTCCCATTCAATAAGCCGGCTTTAGCGAATGGGCCACCTAAGACTTTTTGGCTAAAATGATGTCATATCGCCAAACTAATGTCAGATTCGGAATCCTTAGGGTCGTCTTGCCCGAAAATCGAGTCTTTGGGCATGATTATAGGTGCTCTGGTTCCCATGTGTGGGTCAAAACCTAATTTTTGAAAATGGCGTCGACGGCCATCTTGGATTTCTGGGTGAAAATGACGTCATGACGTCAAACTAATGTCAGATTCGGAATCCTTGGGACCGACCTACCCGAAAAAGTGTCATTGAACATGATAACAGGTGCTCTGGTTCCCCATCAGGTTCAAAACCTACTTTTTCAAAATGGCGTCGGCGGCCATCTTGGATTTCTGGGTGAAAATGACGTCATGACGTCAAACTAATGTCAGATGCGGAATCCGTTGGGACCGACTTACCCGAAAAAGTAGTCATTGA
>JZLH01S0018696.1:0-17820 GCA_001188425.1 Eucidaris tribuloides | reverse complement strand
GATCGTGGCCAATGCATGCATGTAAAGTTTTAACCCATTGGCTATGGGAACCGGATGTGTCCTGTGTTAACTCTATGGGATTTTCAGAATCTCAGAGGCAACGGGTTAAAATAATGTACTGTCCACTTTCTGTCTCGCCTTCATAGCAGGGGCGAGACATAGGTGCTGCTTTTCCAGCGGCGGGGGTAGCGTCAACATCAATTTCGAAAGTAGAAGTTCTTGTTCCATGGAACTTGGACATAAGGGTTATGAAGTATCACTAATCATCAGATTAGAATTTCAGGTCACAAAGTGAAGGTCAAAGGTCATTTTAGGTCAACAGACATAGACTATGTTGTGGAGTCAGTAACATATTCAAAAACTTAATCTTGGGTTAAATTTTTGAATTTTTGTCCACGCCAAGTGAAGTTCACAATGGGACTATGAAATGGGCTCCTTACATGTGTGGGCTTTCAAACTTCATGGAATTTAGAAGTTGATTAGTTTTGCTAATTTATGCAAATTTATTCAAAATTTTAAAAAATGCCACTTCTTTATTTTTTTGTGGCTCCTGATTCTGAATGCTCAGATGATAAAGCAAGGTCAGGGTATCCAAATTTTCATACAGAATTTTGAAATTTATTGAGTATGCTAATTTATGCAAATTTATGCAAAATCTCAAAAGAGTTTCTTTATTTATTATTATATTTTGATTTTGTTTTGTTTTATCAGATAAGACTTGGCGGTATGTGGCTTTGAAATTTCCACACAGAATTTTGAAATTCACAAAATATGCAAATTTATGCCTGAAAGCCTGAAAGGGCATAATTTTGAAATGTGTTATCTTTAATATCGTAAGATGCAGGCGAGACATATATATCACCCATTGCATAACTTTAACTTCATGACATGATGCCATGCGCTTGGGTATAGGCGTCATCGCATGGCTGAATAAAAATTAATCAAACATTCATTCTCTCATGGAAACACCAACATTAACAGTAATTTTGTTTTTTTCAAAGACATCCAATATTTTCAATATCACCCTCCCTCTCTGAAGACGTATCTGATGAAAGACTTATTTTAAACCACTAGAATATTTGGAATGCACTGAAACAGGTAAAGTAACCCCATAAAGAAAATGTTATAAATTTTTTTCTCTGGTTTGTGCATTTTGTATGGTGTTATTCCTGCATGATGCTTAGTGTATTCCAATCCTTTGTCATGTACATTAGTGCAGGAGATACACTCATGTAATTGGGCCTCTTGACCCCATGCTGCGATGCTTTGCGTGTTGGATAGTGGCGCAGTAAAAATTCTTGGTAACAAATATGACGCTTCAACAATAATAATTGAGAACCCCTGCCATAGGTTGACATGCAATGTAAATGTACTAGTAAAATTCTAAATTTATTATTGTGTTTAGTTTGGTATATTCAACTCCAGAATATGACATAATATCATTAACATGTTTAACCCATTGAAGACTATTTCAGAGATATCTTTGGCTGGGCTGTATGGAAAATTTGTGTTATTCCCAAAACAAATTGTCTTCAACGGGTTACGTTCTCAAGAGCATGGTTCACATTATAATCAGCAGATCATCAGCAATATGAACATATTATATTCTACTTGTAATAAACAAATATACTATGCTTTACTAATGAGGAAAGAATAATATTATCTTGTGATTTTGTGATAACGATTGTTTTAATATTGAATTATCTTAATAGGTGTAAAGTGTGCTACCAGACAGAATACCTGGCGGTTGATGAAGCAAATTTATTCTCAGTCTGGAATCAGAGGGCTGTTTTCAGGTAAGCGACATGATTGGGAGAAGTAAAAAAAAATGCCTCAAGAACCAAATGAGTTGAAATATATACCAAGTGGAGTGTATATTCAGACTGGAAGGTAACTGTGGAAGGATTTGTCTTGAATTTGTTTACTTGAGGAGAAACAAGCATTAATATACCAGTGCTGAATTGATCTCCGGCCCTGATAGAAATTAATCCCATAGAAAGCTTCACAACAAATTTCACCATTGCAACATTTTCTGGTAATAATTGTACAACAAGGAGGAAATTTATGACTATGAAATTTTCATAGCAGAACTTTTATAAACAGTATACTTGATTCTTGGAGCATTTTGTCGTAAAGTGAGGACTACTGCCAATCTTGCCATTTCCATTCCTTACATATATTTTTGATTGATTTAACTTTTGAGTTTGTATATCCAAGAATTCTTGCATAGTGGATAGTCATGACACTAATCAAGTTTGTAGATCTTGAGCAGTCGCAGAGTTTAGTCTTACATATTTTCACAAATTATAATACTAATAAACCAAAAGATTAAGATCTGTTTAATTCCGTGAAAATAGTTTATTGACTAAATTGTTTTGATGCGTTATATACTGTGTGTTCATTTATTTTATACATCAAACTCATTAATAGTGTACTGTGTGGTTTACATAATAAAGTCTTGTTAGGTTACACATAAATGGAGATCTGATCACTGTTTGATCGTCATACAATCTATTTGCTCCTCTTCTGTATCATCATTTAGGGGTTGGACCAAGAGTTGCCATGTCAGCCCCAGCCAGTGCAATACTGATCACGTCGTACGAGTTCTGTCTGTCTATGTTCCGTGAGTATAATGATGCAAACTGCGGCCTCGTCTGAAGATAGGAGATGACAGATTTGCGACATCAGGAGAAAACGTTGTGTACCTCAGTCTCATACTTGTACAGCTATCACTGAAGAAAACTGTACATGTGGATGAAAGTGACTGTAAGCTTGTGCTCTTGCTGCTCCTGAGGTTTGATTGTGAACTTGTCTAGTCAGTCACTTTCACTAAGACTTGATGAGAGCAAGTTTTACAAGTAAAGAGCAAAAGATAGGAGTGATGTGTGTCCATGGGTATTACTGTATGTTCATGGAATTTAAATGTATTGAAACTAGTTTTCTCAACTGCAACACTAGGATGCATTTCTTGTCGTCGTTTCTCTTGCTTTTTTGTAGGATTTACAATGAAAACAAAACTATTTCCTGTTAACTCATCATTAATGTCAAACTGATATAATTTAATTTGAAAAAAAAATTGTTGCATTAACTTCTAAAGGGCATTTTTCTTTGTGTATGTCAGTTTGTTTGTGTTTTTTATGTAAATACTGGAAAAGGACTGAGCACAACGAATATGTCTGCAAGAAACAATGATATACAAAGTAATAACTCAAAATGGAAGTTTCTTTGCGAAAAAAGGGCCTTTAAGAGGACCCCCTGCAGGCAGGAAAGGGGTTTTTGAGACATCTGTTGTCATTTTGTTGTTGGTGTCAAGCATATATACTGAAATCAACTAGATCTGACACCATAACACAATAACTAAAGTGATATGTCCTGTACATGGAGGGTTGTGTGCAATTTTGCTGACTCGTTTTTAATTGTATGAGTAAACATCGTCAAAATTATTTTTTTTTTATACTTCAGAAATGGCAGAATGAAAATCTAATCCATGTACATCTGCACACATAAGGTTTTGGACATATTTTTTTGTTTTTACTTCAAACACTGAAAATACTCCTGCAACAACTTATAGTAGCATATGTGTGGTGCAATACTGTATGTGGTCAAAAGTGTATATGAATCTGCATAGTTACCAGTGTTGGGTGTCTCAAAACCTGTCTCGGTCTTGAGACAGTGTTTGTGTGTCTGATGTCTTGACTCGGTCTCGATCAGATGCTAATGTCTTGGTCTCGGTCTCTGTCTCGGCTGAAACTGTCTTGACCTAAATAGTTACTGATGATCAAATATTTACAATGAATATTCAGTGTAGATTGCAATATGATGGGTAATACTATATAATCATAAGATAAGGAATACCAATTTTTGTAATTATAAACCCTTTTGGGACGACGGGCTTGTACAGAAGCCCAGTACATATCACACCCAGAAACAAATTTCTTCATTTATTCAGGTTAGAATGTGTGCTTAATGGTACAGAGTCATTCGTAGGCAATATAACCTTAGTTTGGGTGAACAGGTTGGAACATTTTCTGGGGTTCAGTGGCAGCCAGTCGTCTTTGAATGTCTCATATGTGCTGGGCTTCTGTACAAGCTGGTCATCCCAAGGGGTTAAAACTTAATCCTCCAACGAACCATCCTCCTCCTCCTCTTCTCATAGTCATCATTGTCATTTGTGTTAACTGCATATCTATCATTGCCTAAAGCAACAGCTAGTGCACATACTTCAGACATATACTTTTGAAGTATATGCCTATACAGCTCATTGACACAAGAAAAGAAAACCTTGAGTAGTCTCATTATTAATTCAATTGAACCACCCATGTATGAAGGCTGTTTGTGGCATTTCCTTCAAGGAACACAAATAAGATCACATTCAAAGAACTAAGTATAGATCTGCCTTTTATAACATTATTGACTTGCTTAAAGATTGGCCTTGAAAAGTGTCTCAGAATCACAGTTATGTAAGTTAATATGCAGTCCCTTACATTTTAAAGGGATATAGCAGGATTAATTGGAAACAGTCCTTAAGTTGGGTTAAAGGGAGAAGGAGCCAGCAACAGGCATAAGTTAAGAAAAATTTGAGTTCTTGCCAACCAATCAGATCGGACATGGGTCTGGAGCTGACAACGCATGACCGATGCATGCCACTCGACGTGTGTTAGTCGCGCCATGGTGGTAATGTATGCACTGTTTGAATCGATAAGCTCCTCCCCCTATAGCTGTTTCTGCAAGTTTTATCCCGGGATAAAACTTGCAAAGACATAGAATAAACATAAATTAACTAATTTATAGGGTCTTGCTGAGGGTGAGTATCACACAGCTAGTACCCCTTATTTTGGCTGTCTTTATCACCATGTACCATAATTCTCACAATACTCACAATGTCTTTTTTTTTCTTAACGTATGCCTGTTAGTTGCTGGCTCCTTCTCCCTTTAAAGGGGCAACTGACCAAAATCTCATAAATGGTCACAGATTGGTTCAAAACTGATGCATAAGTAACAAAATAGTTATAAAGTCAACTGACCACCAGTGACTTGTTATTTTTTGATTAATTGCTTTTGTTTAATAGTGGTCACCTTGAACTTTGCATACTAAGTTTGAGATGTCCTTACCAGCGTATCATTAAAGGCGTGTACATACCGCCACCCGGCTGGCAGGTGGTGGTTAGCAAATGCTCTAAGCAGAAGGGCGTTAACAGTAAATTGCCTCTTGTTTGAAACCCATAGGCTTATTCCATATTTTCGCCTTACGTACTGATAGAAGGATGTAAAAGATCACAATACTTTGATTTCATGTGAAATAAGCCAATGGTTGTCACGTTACCAGCAATTTACTGTTAACGCCCTTCTGCTCAGAGCATTTGCTAATGCCCTTCTGCCAGTCGGGCGACGATATGCGTGATCAGCCTGTATGTATTGCAATATGTGTGCTTTAATTGTAACTGGGGTATTTGAAATGTTTACATGTACCGTAAGTATTGCGAGATCTCTGATCGAATAACTGTAACTGATTATAGTGTTAATAAAAATTTACTAAATAGACTCTATTTGCATATTTATGTATGGAACAGTATTCAAGTTTAATTTTTGCAGATTAAGTCATTGTAAGGTGGGATCTTGTAGGTATTGTGTTTTAGGTCGGTCCCTTCTCCCTTCAAACCGATACCAGAATCAAGTGCTGTTCCAGGTTTCTGCTTTGAAAATTCCAGGGTCAAAATTTCCCACTTGTCAGACAATTATTCTCAGAAACAAGCAAATTTGTCACTCTATTTTTTTTTCATGACATCAATTTGTATCATGGATATACTTCAAATCAGAGTGGGCATGTACATGCTCTTTTCTCCGATTGAATAGACAAAGTCAAGATAAATCCATCTAGCACTTCACGTGGCGCTTGGGGCATTGTCAGCTGCTCCGAATCAAATCACTGCTCAATGCAATGCCGACGAGGAATCTGGCCTTGAGGTTGCAGTGGACAGCAACTTGAAATTGGATGAAAGTATAGCCATGTCCACACAATCGGACATAAGTGACTTGTGACCGGTCATAACTTATGTTGGTAATAGCGTCGGATATAAAGTTGCTGTGAGAACAATTGTCGGACATAACTCTATCGGATATAGCGCAACTTATACCCGACGATTTATATCCGAAGAAGACCAGATATAAGTCCAGTAATAAGTTGTTACCGGTAATAACAAAATACGTGTGGACTGTAAATTTGCGCTGTCGGACATAACTGTGAACTTTTATGCTAATCCAAACTGGTGGCTTCGACTTTTCATTGTTTACAATTCACATTTAGTGCGATTTGGGTCAGAGGTTATGACCCGATAGCACCTTGACTACGTAATTTCCTGTCTGCTATAAGAGTAATCATTTGTTTTATGCTGTGGTCACGTGTGATTTTATCATGCAAGAGTGATACATGACATGAGCATGTAATGTGAGCGAAGATAACAAGATAAGGGACCATGATTACCAGTATGAGATTAAACAGCATGAGAGTAGACTGAAGTAGAGATGATCAAATCTTGCATGATTGCCTTCAGTAATGTGGCAGTGTTGGTGTCATTTTCCACAAAATGTAAATATGTATAGAACTTGGACAGGAGTAGTATGAATGATTTGACATGCTTTTAAGGCCATAAACAGCATGGGCTGAGATGGATAAACATAATTTCAAATAGGAATATTTTTTTATGTACAACTTATAACTCCTAGGAAATGCTATTTCTAGCAATCTAGGGGGCAGGGTTTTTATTGTGCATTAATTGTAGTATGATCATACAACTGATAGTATTACACTCTGCTTGGAGACTTGCCTACTCTGTTTGCTTGTATATTGCCTTGTGTTTCAATAAACTCCTGGTCGGTTCTTGTGTGCCGCTGAAGTGAGCTTTGAAATATGTCACCCCAAACAAACGAACTACTGAAAGTTGTGTGAATTATTGGTTGTTTGTAATATACATGTAAGAGTATTAAAAACATTGTATACCAAAGATACCACAAAGTGAATTTCCGGATACCAAAAAATATGTAATGTATGACTATACACCTACAAATAAGAGCACAAGTTTAGTTTTGGCAATTTTTCTTTTATTTGAAAGTTTTATACCCAAAGGTAATATCACACCAACAACAGATTCTACATTTTCATTAATTAATTAAAAAAGAACTAAAGACATTCAGAATCTGTTATTGGTGTGATATGACCTTTGGGCATAAAGCTTTCACGTAAAAAAATCACCAAAACTAAACTTGTGCTTTAAGATGCAAATTGAATTATTTTTGTAGTACCATGTACATGTATGCTTAAATGGGAAAACATGGCTGTTATACCATTTATTGTGAATATTAGGAATATGTTATTTGGATTATCAATTGAAGATACAATTTATGTAAATAAGTTGCATTACAATGCAAAGACGTGCATATTTTGAAGTTAATACCAGTTTGAAACTGATAGTAGGTTGAGGATTTTTATCAGAATGATGTTATATTGTATTCAAAATCTTGAGTGTGTTGTCAATATGAGTAGCTGTAGGGTGGGGATGGATGGTATAACCTATTACCCACCCCCCCCCTTCAATCATCCCACAAAAATCTTATTGACATTTATATCTACGGGTTACATGTCTACGGTCACAAAGGAAAAAGAAGATTATAGACATTAAAAGTGATGAGTTTGAAAGATTGTTTTATGATGATTTCTGTATTTTCATTTGAAACATGTTTTAGTGGTCTTCCAATTTGAAAATGCTAACTTTGTAGTCATTTATTTACTTGTGTCCTGATAGAGAGTGACAACTATGAGTATTCCCCCCCCCCCCACATGACAAAAGGGCATAACTTAATTTTTTTTTTCAAAATTGAGTTATATAGTGTAGGGGACTCGGTACATCATGTTAAACATGCAGAACAAAAAATATTGAGAAGTGTCCCTTTGTTTCATAATCCGCTTGTTAAAAGGACACTGAATAGGGCTTTACGTGTTGAACAAAATACATTTTGCTCACTATCTCCAAAACATCAAAATGTCAGTTATGCCCTTTTGTCATGGGAGGGGGTGGGGCAGTATTGATGTTGCTGTGCACATGCCACTTATGTAAATTTATGTTTAATTTATTTTATGTAAGACCAGGCAAATATATTTACTGAGATATACAGCCAGCAAGTTAGAATTTGAAACTCATTATCAAATTGTTTTATGAGGTAAATAGTTGAGTATGCATTATTTTCAAAGATGTGTTTGTTATAATTGCATTGATGTCGAGCATTATAGGTCAGTGTTTTGTTATGAAAATAAAACTCTGTAAAATAGTGTGTACTTTGGTTGTAAAAAAATCATGTAAGACCACGATTGTTACTGTAATAAATAAGTATTTTTTGCAGCCTCTAGAAAATACATTTAAATGAGATCTCAAATAGATTCTAGTATTTTAACTACTGCGTCGTAATATCTTTACCATTTTCTCAAGAATGTGTGTTCTTGAATAGTGAGTTCTCAGGATATATGATGTCATCAAACATAGAAGCACAATACATGTGACAAACATTGTATGTTTGTAAATAAAACATGATAAAAGCACAAATAATGGATTTAGTTGGTTGTATATGCAGTATATTGAATACCAAGTACAACATTTTGTTCATAAAATATAGAACCGTTTCTTGAACTAGTTTTGTCCAATTTTTATCTACCCTATTGGAAGCTATGTGGTGGTAGTGTGTATAAAGTGTACTTTGACTAAAAATGACAAGTACGCATAATTTACATTTTTAAATTGATACTTTGTCTTGTAACAAAGAGTGCTAATTGTAATGTGGTTGTGGAGTACGAAGCTCAAGTTCAGAGATCTTCCAACCAGCATGTTAAACTGCCTTGTTATATAGAGTATTTTGTGATCATTATATTTGAACAAAACTAATGCAAACTATGAGCAAAGCTGTAAACCACATAATTCATTTTAATTACAGTTCCTTGTACAGTGCAGTGTATATATTCACATAAGATGATGGATATAATTGAGTATGAGTGTACAGGTAAAACATGTGTATTAGAAAAGTCAACTTCATCACAGATTGATCGACTTACATCGTTGGACGCAATAATTGTGTAATATGGATAGCTAAAGAAGAAAAAGTGTACAGTTGAATTTTGCCTAGCATATCATATCATGTCAATTCACATTATGCGAATGTAGATATATTTTCCATACTTACAGACTATCATAGTCCATTGACATGATGTGAAACGTTTTGTGTCTAATAAAGTACAGTTTCTGATGAAAAATTCTTCTTGTGAATCAGTACTTTGTTGTGTAAATAAATTATCATTCCTGGCCCCTGTTTCATGAAACTTTGCAATTAATTACAACTCTCAAACATCAAGATGATTTCAACCAATCAGAATCCAGTATTTGAAGACTTACAATTGATTTATGGATTTGCAATTGATTAAGATGTATGAGACAGGGCCCTGGTGTGTACATGTGAGTGTTCGTGTATGGGAATGTGGAAGTCAATCTTGCTTCAAATGACATGATTGGGGGTAGTCCTCAACTTGGGCTGAAACTACTCTAGAATCAAGTAAACTATGCAAGGATTCTCATGTGAAAATCTTGTACTTAAATGTTGACTCATTCTAAATAACTAATGTCAATAACCGTTGTGGCTGGCAAACCTGTTGTGTGACTCTCTATGGATCCTATTTTTATCGTGCCCCGATAAAATTAGTATGTTCATGCTTGAATCTCCTTAAGTAAACAAATTAGGGACAAATCCTCCCAGGTGGGAGATCCACTCCAGCTGGTGTACAATTGGTATATATTTCAACTCATTTGGTTTTTGAGGCATTTTCAAGTGTTCCCAATCATGTCACTAACCTTTAAAGGAGAAGGTTCCCAGTTGAATGCAGATTCAGTTAATTGAGCACAATGTAGAAATCCGATGAAAGTTTGAGCAATTTTGGACAAGCCATTCAGGAGATATGATTTTTCAAAAGTTTTTAATAAATCTGTATGTCACCGTCAGGAGATGGTTTTTCTGCTCAAGCCTGTAATGTCACATAACTCTATTGTGTTCATGAATTTTCTCAAGTTTTAATTTTTCATGACAACTGAAACTTAGATGATCTTTTTCACTATGTGGGGGCATCTGCGTGCCTTTGGGTAGGTACCAGGTCAATTGCTGTGCTGCTAGCAACTCAAAATGAAAATTTATCAGAATTTGTAAGTCATTTTGGTATATCACAGACTTACCAGAATTGCCATCTTCAGAGGGCAACATATAACAGATTTATTTTTAAGACATCTTATCCCTTGAATGGTTCAACAAAAGTTGCTCAAACTATAAGTGTGGACACACACACACACACACACACACATATGAACACACACACATACACCACCACCACACACATATGCACGCACACACACACACACACACCACACACACATACACACACACACCACGGGACACACCACACACACACAACACAACAAACACAAACCGTAGCCACACATATCCACACCAGACGGATGCAATCAACAACGACCGACTCGCCAGGCGTAAAATTTCTGGAATAGAGTGGCTTGCATATAAAAGGAGAGATGGTCCTTTCACAGGGGCAGTGTGAGTTTTTCTTTTTCAATATGAGGGAGGGACTGCCTGTCCTAATGGTTGGGTCCAGGGGCCTGCCTTATAGAATCCCTAGTAGGGTTCCAAGTGGATCCCCTTGAAGCTCATGGCATCTAGCAATTTCTTGAGGCTAATTTGACTCTCTGATATCATCATATTTCTATGAAATGGCCAGTCAATAAAACCCATCCCACTTTCAAACTTTTTGGGACTTCATCTAAAGGTATAAATTTTTGTATTCTGAAATGCCGATAGATCGTTTCACAACATGACATCATGTAGCTTCTTACCAGATCTCATGAAAATTGTTGAAAATTACCACAGTAACTGAACGGAAACCAGTTAAATAGCTATTTTCGCATGTAATCAGTTATGACCTTTGACCTGCACAGTCCAAAATCAAACTGGGGCTGTATTTTGATATCATGTACCTTCATACCGAATCTCATGAAAATCCATTAACTTCTAAAGTTATCGAATGGAAACCAGTGGTACGGACAGATGGACGGACAGAAGGACTGACAGCGGTGTTACTATATCCCACTCCGACTTCGTCAGGCGAGGGGATGACAAAGGTTAACTTTCTGACATAGCAACAACTAATTTATGCAAGTTGGATTCCAAGTATGAAATATATTCATTATAAACAGGTTTATGGAATAGTTTGTTACTAGGTTCCCAAGGAAGAAACATCCACAAATTTGAATACATTAGTGAACTGGTCTCTTGATGCTAAAATGGGACTTTAGATGCGTGAAGTGAAGGTGTGAGGTATCTGAAGAATTTTAACGACCTCGGAGTTAAATCTGAAATCATTATAATAGTGGCGTTTACACGTGAAGATAACCCCGAGTTGGGATAACTCCGAGTTGATTAAAGTTCCTTGGATACCCCATCTGTCGTCTACATGAATATAAGCTCTCATAGATAGATAAATAGATAGATAGATAGATAGATAGATAGATAGATAGATAGATAGATAGATAGGTAGATAGATAACCTTTAAAGTGATGCAATAATTCTCATGAAAACATTAAAAAGACAGGTACACATTCGCACTTTTACAAAGAAACAAAAATGCTACAAATTCAGGCAATTATTTTTTAAGTTTCAAATATATTTGATTACAGCATTGTTCAAAAAGTCATATCTTTCACTTTAAAATGTATGAGTATTAAAAATTGAATAATAAAAAAATTGAATTAATTACATGTAATATTGTGTCTTATTCACTTCCTAAAATATATTAGATAATAAATAATACTATACTTGTGTGTCCAGTAGAAGTAATATTTCAGAAATAATTAGCACCATAATCACCTCCGAGGTAAATCTTGCAACCTCAATACTACATTTACATATTCTTACATTCAGCACAACTTTGTACTATCAAAATATCTCTCCATATTTTTACTATTGCATACTGATGTATCATTGTAGCTGACAGAACGATGAATTTGAAATGTTTTATAATTACACATAACATTGGTTCTACCTGCATAAAACGGAGTGAAGGTGATTGGAGAATACACAGATTGATAACCTTGAATTGGCAGATAACTATGTAGCTCTATAGATTTATCAGAAAGAATTTGACATTCGCAATTCAGTTTTGTGGGCTACTTTTGAAATACTGCATTAGGCACAAATGAAAAAAAAATACAGTTGATATACATGTGGAAGTTATACTTAAGTTCACTACAATTACATATCATTCTGACAATATTTTTTTGCATGAGATCGGGGGGAGGGGAAAGCCACCATGTAGTTTTCATACTCACAGTAAATGAGGAGTTATTGAGACAATGTCATTCCCCACAAGACTTTCTGTCATAGACATCCTCATGTACCATTGGATCGATTCACACCAAAGATAAGTATCATGGAATCTCTGATGATTTTTTTTTGGGGGGGGGGGGGGCTTGTTACATCATTTTGCGACAGATATATCAGTGACCGGAATAACCTGATTACTTTTTGTTACTTGTTGCATCAATATTTCCACTATAGTTAAATGTTTTGTAAAACCTGATGAAGTTGCTTTGAATAAAAGCAGAAAAATCAGAGAACATCGCGAAAATGGGCATAATACTGTATTAGTTCAATAATGTCAATTAGTCATAGCCCAATACACTTGACCGTCTGGCTAAGGGAATCACAAGTGGCAGGCATTAACTCCATGGGAATGTCGTAGCCAATTACTCACCCTTTACCCGGACAAAATGAGTAACCAAATGCCAACAAATCAATCCAGAATTTCATGATAACTTGAAAATCGACTTAAATTCACATCACCAGTACATGTACACAAACCATGCAATTAATGTTTAAATATAATTCCAGCACTTGCTGGAGATGGTATCTTAGTCGATAAAGGACCCACCGCGACCCTGTGTGCAAATCCAGAGGAACCTCTTGTGTGAGCAAGGTGTGGATGGGTGAATAATGCAACTGCTGGGTGTACAAGGAGGTGGAGGAATTTTACAGTGTCCGTATGGTGAGGATTCACTGAGACACTATCATATCAACAATGTCACAGTTAATAAGGTCGTACTATAACTTCACCACTTCTGTCTCGGATAATCATTAATAAAAAGAAACATGGAAACAGTTGCTTCCTTTGATAGGAAATCTATGAATACACCACCGAGATCTAACCCATGAGAAAATAGGGTACACCACAGGTTATCAGACTGTTCCCCTGTGGAGGAATGATATTACGGTATTGGGCGGCCTCGCAGTTGAAGAAAATTTTTAGGTGTTTTCAATGACTTCATCCTACTGCATCCAGAATGAAGTTATTACCAATATTACGAATTAGATTTGACCTGATAATACCTCAATCATTCCACCGCAGTAAAACGTTGAGATCGTTCTCCTGCAGCATCCCGCAATTGTTTCGGAACGAATTGAAATAATTCTGGTGTCTTGCCTCAGTAGTCTGACTCAAAACAATGCCCTGTTCATCGGTCCAGCAAGTCATTAACACAATGAGTGATTTCAAGTTTTGGATTAGTGTTTGTGTTAGTGTTATCTTAACAATAGCACGAGCATTAATCCGAAACTTGAAATCGATCCGTGTTAGTGAGTTGACCCCGAAATTATGACGCACTTCCGGAAGTTGGTGTTATAGATCGTGTTGAAAATCGTCTGCTGAACCGAGCTGGGTTGCTGGTGTTAGCGATTTACATGCATTTGTCCCATTCACTAACACTAGACCCTAGGGATTAAGAAAATCATCATTTCAAGTTCGTCGTTAGTGTCAGTGTTATTTCTGTCTCGGCTTACCTCGCTGGGTCGCGCAGTATTGTACGTGTAATGTCTATGGCAGCGCGATGGCGCGCGGTAAGCGGCAAGAAAAAATTACAATATTTTAGATTGTGAAAGAACAAAGACATAATGAAATAAGTCAAATACATGAAATTAAGGGGGAAGTACATGCCTTTCCGACAGTATTACATTTGTAGTACGATTGTTTAAATTTCATAAAGAAATTACAACATTTCTTCACGTTTTCCACGGTTTTCATGTTCTTCGAACAAGAGATGTGACGTCACGCTCGTGTTAACACTCGTGTTAAGCTATCGATTACAGAATCGATAGTGGCCATTAATCCGAGTTGCAGTGTTGGAGTTCGGTTTAACGGCTGTTGACGTCTACTAACACTAACAATAACACTAATCCAAAACTTGAAATCACCCATTGTATGCATGAAAGAGGCGTGCCCATTGTGCAAAACTGCAAATTGAATACTACAAACCTGAATTGAACCTGAATTTCATTTTAACTAGAGCAATTCGGCTGCGCGCAGCCGATGGGGTATGCCTCCGCACCCCCGTCCAATTCCAAACTTGGAATGTACGAGGCATCGTAACCTTTGACCGTTCAACTCTGAAATCTCATCTATGCCCCATAATACATAGTTTACCCAAATTACATCAATATTCGATAAGCCGTTCTCAAGTTATCGTGGTAAAGATATCAAGTTTGGGTCCTCGTGACCTTTGACCTTTGACCCTTAAACCCCAAACTATGATCAGTTCATTGGTACATTATAACACTTACTTCACCCAAGTTACAGCAATATTCGATAAGCCGTTCTCATGGTATTATGTAAACTTTTAAGATCACTAAGCTAGGAGCCCTGTGAACTCTGAACTTTTGACCTTTAACCCTGCAATCTGATTGTTCATTGTACCTTATAATACATAATATCACACCAAGTAACATCAAAATCCTTACCATCATTCTTAATCTATCATGGTAAATGAGCCCCAATCAACTATCTATCACTTTCTTGTGACTTTACTTGACATGTCAAACTCAAAATCTATTCAGATCATGAGTGCCAGTATAAGACATACTTTACAGCGCAAGTTACATTCAAATCCAACATGCCTTTCTTAGTTATCTGAACGAAGCGAATCGAGGGAAATTTTTAATCCTGTGTGAGCGCGTTTTTACCTTTCAACCCCAAATATCTAATCAGTCATTGTTGCATCATTAATACATACTTCACCCAAGTTACATCAAAGGTCCAACTTTCCATTCAAAAGTTAGTTCGCCGGTACGAGGCCGACCATCGACAATGTTGTAGGGCCGTACCTTTGAACCTTTGAGCCGATTCACCACCAAATGTAATCAGTTCATCTGTGCCTTCTAATAACATACTTGCAACCAGAGTTACACACAATAATCCACCGGCCGTTCACAATTATGCTGTGGGGTAACAGCCCAAACAGACGATATTTTAGGCCCGGACTTGACCTTGGACCTGCAAAATCTTATCATGTTCACTTGTTCCGGCACTGATCCCCACTAACTGATTGGGTGGTTTCACGGCCCTCACTGAGTGAAGCACTCGGCGCGTGCAGCGTGCCGCCATTCTTGGAACTCATCAAAAAGCGTGTCAGCGTGATAAACTGAGCCGTGAATTCAGTACAATGAGAATGCGTGTAAATTATTGACTTTGCAGCTTTCGAGCCTTTATTTTGCCTAAAGGCATTTTTGCTCTTTACGATTTGCTCACTTTACATGGCAGTATGTGTGCTAATAGACCGAAAACTGCATAAACCGTATATTTGCTACATAATGATCGGGTTTCTTTTAGGGCCTAGTTCATTCCATAATGTGATTTTTATTGTTGTCATGACTGCAATACTGCCACGTAGTATTCTAATCAATCATTTTTAAAACAAATGTAGATGAAACTGGTAATGAAAAGAAAGGAGCCCTGTGGGATGTTGATTATACACTGATTTTAATTCTTAATATTGTATAAAATGAAGTTTAAATTTTCTAAGTTACGAGAGAAATACGATAGATTAATTATTTTCACATGCTCTCATGAATTTACTCCTTTTAGAATGTATTTTTATTATGCCGCCGCATACGAAGTTCCTCTGAGCATTATGTATTTTTGTTTGTCCGTCCTGCGATCGTCCTGGTCCGTCCTGTCCGATCCGTCCGTCGTCGTCCTTCCGTCCGTACCGTCCGTCCGGTATACCAAGATCTCGTTTACCGCATAACTGGACCCCCCCGATCGGGATTTTGATACTAGCGACCAAGTATTGTTACTATTGAGGCACCCAATCGAACTGATTAATTGGAGCTGAAGGCAAAGGTCAAATGTCACCGGCCTTGAAAATATGTCTCATTTCTGGGCCTCGTCTACCTGCATACTTTGAGAGCGGAGTACAGGCTGGTATTGTCATGTCATGTGGGTGAAGATTATTATGACGGGCACCAATGAGACTGAATAGGATTTTGGGGCTGAAAGTGTCAATACGTCAAAGTCACCGGCCTGTAAATTATCTGGATTTTGGCTCGTATACCCGCCAATAACTATTGAGAGTGGGCTGGCGGATTGTGGAATGTAAACTGGTAGTGAAGTATTATTATGAGGCACCACATGAATGATTAGAATTTGGGCTGAAAGGATCACAAGCCGTCAAAGGTTCACCGCGGACCTTAATTTCTGATTGGTGTTCGATGTTTACCTTCGATAAACTTTGAGAAATCCCCTGATCGCATATTTGAGTAACTAGGACAAGTAATGTTACTATGACCTACCAATGAACTGCATTAGGATTTGGAGCTGAAGTCAAAGGTCAAGAGGTCACCGCGGACTTAACTAATGTGCTGATTTGGCTCGTCTACCCGATAATGAGACGGCGTCGGATTGCATGTAATTGGAGTGAAGTATGTATTAATAGCGACCAATAAAAGCTGATTAGATTTTGGGGCTGAAAGAGTCAAAAGTCAAAAGGTCACCGGGCCTTAAATATGTCTGATTTGGGTCTCATGTTACCGCATAACTAGAGCCTGAATCGGATTGTGCAACATGCAACTTGCGGTGAAGTAATGTATGTATGAGGCACCATATGAATCTGCATCTAGAATTTTGGACTGAAAGGGCAAAGGTCAAAGGTCACCCGGCTAAATGATAGTCTGATTTGCGCTCGGGATTACCGCGAAACTTGAGAAACCCTGATCGAATTTTTGATGTAAAACTGGACCAAGATATATGCACCACAATACAACTGATTAGAATTTTGGAGCTCAAAGGCTCAAAGTCACGCCTTAAATATGTCTGATTTGGCTCGTTACCGCGATAACCTTGAGAGCGGCTGGCCTCATTGTCATGTAACTTGGTGAAGATATTATGAGGCCCACGCAATGAACTAGTTTAGATATTTGGGGCTAAACAGGTCCATAAGCGTCAAAGTCACGGCCTTATAGATTATTTACTATTTGGGCTCGTACCGCGATAACTTTGAGAGCGGCTGGTGGATTGTGATGTAACTTGTGGTGAAGTAGTATTATGGGCGCACAATAACTGATTAGATTTTGCGGGCTGAAAGGTCAAAGGTCACCGGCGCCTGAAATAGGTCTGATATGGCTGTTACCGCGATACTGAAACGGGCCGGTTGAATTTTACTGTAACGTGGTGTGAAGTATGTAGTTATTGGGGCGCAACAATGAACTGCATTAGATTTTGGAATCAAAGGTCAAAAGGCGGAGTCCGGCCTTAAATATGGGTCTGATTTGGCTGCGGTTGAACGCGATAACTCAGACTTCGCAAAAACTCTTCAATTCCATAAACTGTCGATGAGACCTCTATAATTTAATTCAAGTGATACCTTTTCTCTCGTCACAACCCATCTCGATTGTTCTTTG
>JZLH01S0018694.1:9910-22678 GCA_001188425.1 Eucidaris tribuloides | reverse complement strand
TAGGGTTAGCTGTTTAACTAGGTTAACTGTTAGCAGAAACGAAACTTCGATAGGGTTAGCTGTTTAACTAGGTTAACTGTATCATTCGAACTATTTTATCAAACATACAAAGAAACAAACAGAAACAGCACTGTGCCCAATTGGGGCACAATATATTATTCTCCTCCAAGTATGCATGTACGTACGTGTAGAGGATGCTTTTATTTCAGGATAGGGGGTTGTCAAAGAACTCAAGTAATCTTATATGTAATAAAAAAACCTATTAAATCATGTTTTACCACTGGGTTGTTTTCAATGTGAACTTAAAAGAAGAACCATATTCAAAGTATTAATGTGACTGAAATTTTTGTTGAGTACGCCTGTGTTTTTATTGGTTTCTGACACTTTAAAATTAACTTCTGTTAAAGCAATTCGTTCATTAATATGGAGATTTGTCAGCGGAAACGTACTGGATTTTACGAAGTAGAATCAATTTATTTCTTCATACAGTCCTTCACCTTCTACTAGATTCAATTGATCTTGATGTACAATTTTCTTTGATGTTCAGAACTAGTCTCGGTTTCAGACCATGCAATTTTACCTTCCACCAGAAACAGAGTACACCTACTCCGATCACAGATACTTGTGCTGGTCTTAATCAAATCAGTTGATTGCATGTAATAGTTTCCTCATCAATATAGGATGGGTTATAGCCACAATTTCACATTGTGAAACTTCGATTAAAGAAAAAGGTCAAATTGCGACATTTGAGCTACATAGTACTGCTGCAATGAGCAACTAAACATCTAAGAACACAAAACTTAGGAAAATTATGCTGCCACTATCAAGATAGGCATGGATAAACATCACACATGACTTATTCATCGGGTGTAAAGTAAAGTCTAACCCAACTGTCTATGGGGAAAATTCGCATGTCAAAACTAGGAATTCATAGATTTTCGCTCTTTTTATCGTTTTGGAGCTCATGTTTTTTCAGGGTTTCATGTTTTAGACACTAATAAAATTACTTACATCATGGAGGGTGATGTAGCTTAGATTATTTACAGAATTATGATCATTATTAAATCGTGCCTTTAATCTAAACGCCTGGAAGTCAGACTTGTTCACGCCGCTTCCTAATTCATCGTGTGGGT
Source organism: Eucidaris tribuloides (assembly GCA_001188425.1). Lineage (NCBI taxonomy): Eukaryota > Metazoa > Echinodermata > Echinoidea > Cidaroida > Cidaridae > Eucidaris > Eucidaris tribuloides. The sequence continues at coordinate 21,545 of JZLH01S0018694.1, read as the reverse complement.
GATAAATCCTTCAAGAAATGCAGGCCTAATCCAAGTCGGAAATCACAGAATATGAAATATTCACTAGGCAAAGGAAGCACTTTCACGAAAAAAAATAGAAGCACAAATATCAATACATATCCCTTTTTAATATACTCATATTCGTTCTATTAAAAAGCAAACTTTTTTGTTAACCTTTCTAGTAAGCGCAGTAGAGAAAGGCCAAATGAAGGACAAAACAGTGAGAGGGGGCGTTTGGTTCTATGGAAAAAGCAGCTAGATTGGTTCGAAACAGATATTTGTAATGTGCTGACGGAAGGGCATAAGGGTATGGTGCCAAGAAGAACGTTTATAGAGTATCGTACTCAGAGTATCGCAAGGAAAATTCCATGAGTTTTTGGAATGGTAGTGTTAGATGAAACTTTCCACGTATCAAGGGAGGGGCATTTATGATGCATAAGGCATGTTTTTCGTAGGCTACTTTATTAGTGAGTACTTTATACGATATCTTGCACACCCTTTGACATTATACATGGACCCTGGTTATCAGTGCAAAGTTGTATTCAGTGCTCCGTATTATCGGCTAATTGTTACAGAAATGAGTGAAATCAGAAAAAAAAGGTGTATTAAAGAAAATTTTCAAGCCAAAATCGAGTCAGCTAAATTCCAACATCTGCATAAGTGCGTCAAAAGGCGAGAATTAAAACGAAACATGTAAGGAGCAATAACATTTGGCACTAGGTAGGTGAAATGTCTTTATATGAACATTTCTTAAGATTTCTTTTATGCTAATCACCTACTCGTGCTTTTTTTATGTTGCGAATTTATGCGACACACACACACACACACACACACACACACACACACACACACACACACGCGCGCGCGCGCACACACACACACACACACACACACACACACACACACACACACACACACACACACACACACACACACACACACACACACACACACACACACACACACACACACACATATGTACACATACACATACACACATACACACACAAACAAACACACATACCACACACACAAAATGCACAGACACATACATTCATTATATACGTACATACACCTTTAATATTGATTCAGGAAATGGTCCAGTTGAGACGGATACGATATACTTTTTTGAGCGTGAAAGCATTGGCGCTTTTACAGGCACTAAAACTGTCGGCGCATAGAGAGATGATTGATTATGGGATATTCATATCCACTTATGGGTAAAGTCCGGTGCTAGAAATTGTATGAAACCTGATAACTCACCAACGGTCTTCTCTTTTGTTTTCACGGTTGTATCAAATTGAGGCTGCCCGTTACCCATGTAATGTGGCAAATTTGTTTCGGTGAAGAAATAAATAGTTTATAATAACGTGGCGTGGAGCCCCCAATCGATCATCAAAATAGCGTGAAAGTCGTTTGAACGCGTGTGTGTGCATCAACCCAATGATCATGTCTGTAGTATTACTAGCAAGTTGTTTTCTTTTGATCGAACTAGGAGGTGATGTATTACAATATAGTTATGGTAAAATTGCATGGATTACTGCTCGGTACTGGATATCAATATATATGTTTTGCAATCGCGAATAGACTCAGATTATTTCTATTACGACGTAATCTGTAATCCATCTAGTTCAGATCAATTGAAGCACGATGCTATTTCACTTCATTTCTCTCAATTCACGCGGTTACGTAAAGGCAGTGGATCTCTTTCACATGTCTAAAAATCTAACATTGTGTAAATACACTGGTGTGCAGAAGAAAATAAAATTTAAGATCCTTAAGTAACGTATACAAGCTAGAAATTTAAATTTGTAGAAATTGTAGTAACCTTTAGATTTTGAATTATTGTAGAGATTAACGATCTACCTTCAGCCTATTAAGCTTGATCTGCAAGGGTGTTGATCATGTATGATTTTTTGTTGTAGAGATCATGAAACACATGTACTCCAAGCATTTTTTTTAATATGACCAATTTCATGCGCTAGTCTGCAAGAGTTTTGATCATGAATGACTTACATAAATGCCATTTTTGTAGTGATTACAAAACATGTACTACATGCGTTATTAATATTACCAATTATTCTTTGTGCCAGTTTTGTTCGGTTTACGCGGATTAGTATTCATAGACGAATACGTGAATAATAAAACGAACTACTAAACTAGTTCAATTCTTTGGGCTTGACAAACAGACTAGGCGACAGTTTTCTTCTTCTTCTTCTTCTTCTTCTTCTTCTTCTTCTTCTTCTTCTTCTTCTCCTCCTCCTCCTTCTTTTCTTCTTCTTCTCCTCCTCCTCCCCATCCTTCTTCTTAGTCGTCTTCTTCTTTTTCTCCCCTTCTTCTACTACTATTTCTGTTTCTTCTTCTTCATCGGCTTCTTCTTCTCTTCATTTCTTCTTCTTTTTCTTCTTCTTCTTCTTCTTCTTCTTCTTCTTCTTCTTCTTCTTCTTCTTCTTCTTCTTCTTCTCGTCTGCCCCCTCTTTTTCTTCCTTCGCTCTCTGTCTTTGTTTTATAATCCTTTCTTTCGGGTTTTATACAGGCCTAGATACTTGACTATCAAGTCATTTCATCGTTGCTACATGAATATGCGTTCCCGTATAAGGTGGCTCGAAGAAACGCTGTAATGGCACTTTGTTGGGTAGATGATTAATAGATGAGGTATCATACTCGACCACCAATCCATCATTATTAATACGCAACGTTTCCGCTGCGTCCATTATATACATTAAGTTAACATTGCACAGTTGCGATGTATGGGAGCAGCTGAAACTGATGTGGTGGCATCGTCATGTTGTGCATAACAGCAAAGCATTTCAGCTATAAGCATAAATTGATGTGACATACTAAATGATAATGTAGTTGAGAAATTAAAATGTGAGAGTACACATTGAAATACTGTTTAACTTTTGGTAAAACAATACATCCCCTACCGAAAAAAAAGTTAATAAAATATTAAGCACAACCAGCATGCATATAATTATTATTAGTGTATGGACAGTGTAACTGGAAGACACCAATTTGCAACTTATCAATAGCATCCACCCCACCCCACCCCTTCGTGTTGTGTGTGTGTGTGTGTGGGGGGGGGTGGTTGAGGGAGTCGATGAAAATTACTCACATAAAAAACTATATCATATCAATCCACTCACGCGTATCCAGATTCATCTTCATTGAATATCATTCTATCCATGTATACATGATATACAAGATATTCACTGCCTGGATATGCTCCACTAAATCTATGTAGGGATGCGAGGTAATAAAACTGCAATGATGTTATTTCTAGAGCAGAGCAGTCCCAGAGGAAATAGTACCATTAATACCATCCAAGGCCTATAAATTTACATGATGTATGGAATTATGAGGGCTAATTAGTCCTCTGGTTCAATGGCCCTACAAATCATTAGTCCACTCGTACAGCGTTTGCTGTACCATGTTTACCCTCACACTTAATCGTAAATATGCCCCTTACCCTGTATGACCCTATTTGCAACTTAAGACCAAGGTTTTACGGGGGTGGGTGGCAACTCGCTGCCAGGGGGGATTCCACCGTAATGTTTACGGTTACTGTAATTTTTACTGGTCTTCCATCATTGTAAAACGCTTATTTTTAATGGGTTTTCACCGTACACCGTAAAAAGTACTTTAGAATAACTGTAATTATATTTACGGTTCCCCGTAAAAATACGGTGATATACGCAAACCGGCTTCCCTCTATTTTGGCTATGCGGGAAAGATGGGTAACTCAGGTCACATGCCTGTTACGAGTTAAAGATCAATACATGCCTGTGTCATATTTAATGAATACGTACGTGTATAGATTTGAAATCTACCAGTAAGCCTACAATACGGTACTATATGAATACACCCCGCATATATAGCAAACTCCCCTCTCATTGAAAAAGTAATAGGTGTGACTCCTGTCAGAGTGGATTTTCACTCTCAAAGTATATAATGGAAATTATCTTGGAAGAGCGAATGCAATGCCCCCCCCCCCTCCACAATATGCAGAGGCCTCGATCCTGGGGTGGAAAAGGGGCAGTCGCCACCCCAATGAAAATATTGGGGCGGGGGCAAACATATCGATTTGCCCCTACCCCCCCCCCAATAATTTTGACAACTTGAAAATTTCATAATATGCAATGCAAGAATATGTTTACAAAGCATTGAAAAGCACTACCAAACCATTAAACTAAGCAGAAAATTACCATTAAACATACAAATTTGTCAATTTGAAAATTTTGCACTTTATTTCATTTTTGACCCCCCCCCCCGCAACCCGAAACCTGCATCGACGCCCCTCACAATATGGATAGTTTTCACTAGAAATCAGACTGGACTTGCACTTTAAACGGACGGTGATTCCTAAATCACTCTCACTCCCTATGAGTAATTATTATAGGGACTATATAGTCGGATGTCCGGCAGAAGGGCAATAAAACATATATTCCCGGCAGAAGGGCCTCAACACTAAATTGTATCTAATTTGAAATACATTGGCTATTTTCACATGAAATGAAAGTAATGTGATATTTTTAGATCCGTCTGTCAATCTGCTTAGTGTAAATATCAAATAAGGCAGTATTTTAAATTACAGTAAATTTACTGTTAAGGCCCTTTTGCCGGGAACATATGCTAGGGTCCTTCTGCCGGACCATCGACGCCATTTTGTTCAGGATGAGAATCGACTTCAATAAGTAGTGAAAACCAGAATGTCAGTCCCTTTCTCACCGAATTCACTAGAAACTAGAATGAAATCCCGATGCTCCTATTTTAATCAAAAACGTGACAAAATTTACCCCTTTAAGAGTGATTTCCACTATTTTGAGAGAAGAATGCTACTCTTCCGGGAGACAAACCTATTCTTTTTTTTAATTTCTCAATGAGAGCAGAGATTCCGTTTTTTTTGTTTTTTTTTGCACGTGGATTGTACAGCCCGTTGTTGTATTAATCTTGGTAGAGGTAATCTGAACAATTGGACGTGAATACGGAGTTTGACTTCGAAGTGAGCGTGTATGCATATTTTATTTTTTGCCTCAATATGCATACAGCTTGTCATAAAATAATATAAAAGTATAATGTAACCAAAGAATAGACATTATATGCAAATGCTTTCCCAAAACGCATCACCTGCGAGTCTCATTAAATAGGTACATGTATATTTCGATAATTCATTATAAACAGTAGAGTACCATTCAGGTATTATGTTGTGCAAGAACGAATACCTAATGATACATATATCGGGTAACATCAACACATGTATTACTCTTAATGGATCTAAATTCGATAGGGAATTGTTAACTTCTGATTGCATGTCCCCGAGGACCGATTAGTGCCTTTAATCGCATGATAAAAAGAAACTACCCCCATACCTATCAATTACAAGGCCCTATCCTGAAATCGATACGTCAATAATAGAAAAAAAAGTATACATCAGCCAGCAAGTAGCATATCACATGTCCTATACACTTAGCATAATATACATGCAATAAGAACGCGATCGTATTATCATGGCAACATGAATTGGTGCGCCCTTCACATAACCCGATATCATCGTAATTATTCGCAATGAACAGTATAAGTAAGGTAAGAATAGAAAATTACCACCTCATATCCTTTGGGTGTCGCTTTTGTTTCCACAGAAATTAACTTGCATTTTTATTGACCACAGTTAGATAAAATTACAGGTCGGGTAACGTCTTTATCCTTTATTAAAATATGATCCATCCAATTTGTACACAGTTATTTTTTTACTCATATTTCGGAATGATGGTCCAATTAAAGTTGGAATTATAGATGATATTCGTTTTTTCGGTTCATGTTCATGTAAGTTGTGGTTACTTGAAAGACAGGGTATTATTGTGTAGCTTCATTTTACAAAAATTGTCAAAACTTTGATATCTGAGCTACATAGTAGTGATTGAATGGACAAATAAACATTCTAGAATACACACACAAAAAAAATAGAAAGTTATGTTGCTACTGGCAGGATTTGCATAGATAAACACCACCTATGAATTATTACTGTAATAGAGTACAAAATAGCCCAGATCTAAACACTGTAGTCTATGGGAGGAAATGGGAAAGGTGAAACGGTCAACCTAAGTAATCGTGGATTTTCACTCTTTAAAGCACTAAATAGTCATTTTGAAATACGATTTTTTTTTTTCAGGGCTTCATTTTAGACCGTATTTAAGACACTTAGAGCATGGCTTATTAGAGCTCACATTAATTTGTGTTTAAACTGTGTTCATTGTTAACTTGTATCTTTAACACGACACAGGTACAAACTCGGGTACAAACTACAGTATCCTACTACCACTAACAGTTAGCACTTCCCAACAGTTCTTCCTATTTCCTTGTACTGTCTGTTTGCAAGATAACAGTTTTTTTCTACAATCAATATTTTGTCAACATTTCCGGAAACTCGAGAGCTTTATTGTCATTTGTGACATTAGTAATCATTTATCCCCATGCACAATATGTACGTTAGGTGAGGCAAGAAGCCAAGATCATATTCCAAATCCGTTTGCACATGATACACTCACACACGTGGCTCGTACACACATACAAAATAAATACAAGCCTACAGAATTAAACACAATGCACACGCATATACAGACAGAAACATACAGAAACAGAAATATGAACAGATGGACACATTCATGCCCAGGCATATAACACCTGTAGGGGCCTATACGCCCCCCCCCCCCCGCACACAATTTTGATTGTAGCTCTCCCTACAAGTTATATAGCCTCAAGTCAACCACGTATAGAATTTGATTATCAACTGCTTGCATGCAATTTAAACAAAACATAATACAACTGTGGTGAGTACAGGCGGAAAAACCAACCCAAACAAAATATAACGTTTGCATTGAAGGTTATCGAACGTCAACTTGGCACTTGTACATGCCTCATCACGTGGTCTAAATTTAGAAACAATATCGGTGTGAGATAAAGGACTAACCTTGAATGTTTGTTCCAGCGCAAATGATCAGCGTTTCACTCATTATGCCAATTGTAGTCGCAACAGACCCTTTTCACAAGATTTTTTTTTGAGTGCATGGTCACCATTCAGTCGTGTAACTTATTTAATTTGATTGCATTTATTTATTTATTTATTTATTTATTTATTTATTTATTTATTTATTTATTTATTTATTTATTCATTTATTTACTTATTTATTTATTTATTCATTTATTTATTTTATTTATTTTTTACTTCTATGTTATTTGATATATTATTTGATGTATTAATTTATAATTGTTGCTTTTTTTGCCTTTTTATTTCGAATTGGATATATTAATTAAATAGTATGCATTTTGGTATACCTTAAAAATGTGTGTCATTTTCACCTGTTTTGCGGGGCTCCCTTGTAAAGCATTTTGACTGTACAGTGAACTAAAGGGGCTACTGTGTTTTAAGAATGTGCGAATGATAAAATAAATGAATAAATAGATAAATAAATAAATGAATAAATAAATAATAAATGGATTAATAAGTATATGAATAAATAAATAAATAAATAAATAAATACATACATAAATAAATAAATACACATACATAATAGATAAATAGATTAATAAATAAATATATGAATAAATACATACATACATACATGCACACATACATACATGCATACATACATACATACACACATACATACATATATACATACATACATACATAAATCAATCAATCAATCAATCAATCAATCAATCAATCAATCAATCAATCAATCAATCAATCAATCAATCAATCAATCAATCAATGTCTTATTTCTGAACACATACATGTAACCCTCTCCCCGACTTGACGCCATAATAACTTTACTCTCTACAAATTGTGCATTTAAAGTGTTAAGATCGATCATATACACATCTTCCATAGCAAGGATATGTTGCACACGGAATTATGTTTTTTACTATTATACCATAAATATTACGCAGATTTTGCATAAGAATTCACAGCCAGGGCTCCAAGGTAACTCGCGACGCTATCGACAAACATTAAACACGCGGCTGCGTTCGAGTGAAACATACATGTACAACAGACTGAATGTGTACTCTACATGATATACCCTAAATATCGCAACATGCAGTGTTTTCGAGATGAGGTAAATTGTACACGCAACAGGTGCATGTTTCACAGTACCCTGGTAAAATGGGACTTACACTTTACTAAAAAAAAAAAAAAAAAATGCTCGAGGTCATCTAGGATTATAACTCAATAAAACGAATTCATAAAGAGTTTATGTAATCTTATATGTAACACGCAGTGGTTATTGGTTAAAGTGACCATGGCATAGAGCAGCTTCGTGTTGAAGGCAAATGCCGGTGCATCGACGTTGAATAGTACATATTTTTTTCATTTTCCCATTTCGAAACGACAGTCAATTCTACGTCATTGAGATGACCATGGGGGACAATAACAAATAATCGCCATCCAATTATGATTTTAATCTCAGTAATAATATTCATAGATATATGTCTGCGTTGTATGTATAGCAAATGGAATATTGCTATACGTTGCTATACCGTCGTTGCTTTCAGGTGTGTGAGTGCTTTGTAAATGTCACATGATCGCGCAGTGGATTTGAACGCTGTATAATGCAAAATATCATAGTTACATTTTTTCATGAAATGTAGAAAAAGGGAAAAATCGACGTCACTGCCCACCTGCATGAAAAGTCACGTTGAATTATTACCCGGTCACATTCATATTTCAGACAATTTTCATCCCCACGATAAGTCACAGGAGATTTGCCTTGACACATACACGTGCTCGAATATCACATTCAAAGATCAAATCTTTAAATTCGTCGTGTGCCTGTGCAAAAGCCGTTAACTGTATGTCGTGTTTCTACGCAAAGGACGGTAATATCATACATAATGAATACAGTTAACGGCCGTTGCATAAGCACACGACATACAGTTAACGGCCTTTGAATTAGCACATGACGAATTGAAGGGGTTCATATGTTTGGGACATACACCACTCTCGAATATCACATTGAAAGATTAACTCGTTGAATTGAAGGGGAGAAAAATGTTTTCTAATTTCATCTACCAATCCATAATTTTCGAAGTTGAATATCTAGTAATAGAGAACCACGATTTTATACTTATATCCTTTGTTGAAGAAAATAGTCTTTTTAGGGTGGCGACAAGTCCAAAATTTACAACTTTTATTCATAACGCTTAACTTACCCCCCTACACGCTGCGGACGAAATTATAAACCAACGTGATTTCACCATGGCAAGTTTATGGACATCCATATCGTCACATGAATCTATCATTATTTAGATAGGAAAGCTGGTTGATTAGTGAAACAGGGTGATCTTATCTCAATTTTGCTGCTCAAAATTGCCGAAGGGAGGGGTAAAACAGATTAAAGGACTTAAGTGGATTAATTTGGTTGTAAGCTGTCCATGTTTCATTATAAACTTTCCCCAAATTAATTGTTGCTCGTTGCGTGGTGTGTTTTGTGCGTGGTGGGATGGTAGTTAACGCTCAGAATATGAATTCAACATCCGGACGCAGGAAATGTCTTTTCCTTAAACGAGATCCTTTTGCTCTATAACTGCTAGTAACTGTATTAATATATTCATCGACAATCTGCCACAGAGCACCTGCAGGAAATATCGGCATATCATGCGGCTTAAATGAGCATGATTTTTGAGCGAGTACATCTATAAAAGGCACGATATTTAGTTTCAATTTGTTTCTATTAATACAAGACTATGCTTTCTTCTCCCTGTCACCCATTTTCTCTCTCTGCATTGCAGTGTGGCACCAATACACACACAGTCTACATTCAATGCTTTTTCCCCCTCGTCATTGGAAATTGTCCAATTTGAATTCAATAGGGTATGTTTTAAATGATTTCGTGTTCTAATTAGAATCTGTAGCCGATAATAGTGTGTCCTTCTATCACAAAATTCACAAAAAAACCCCCAGATGTTTGAGCACAAACATGCAAATTTCCCCCATGCATAATCTACTATTCCCCTCTCCTTTCCTCTCTTAACATGTGCGTAAGTACAAATGTATCTTTGTGTATGTGTGTATATATGCATGTGTATGTTGGTACTCTAAATAGAAGTGTTAATAAAATGGATAACACTTATTTAACACTTCAACGTGTTAAAACAAGACACTCTTTCACCTCTTTGAATAGGTTAAAGGTCACAAAAGGGTCAATACCATAGGAAAAGACACAGTCTCGGTCAATAATGCATGGAATCAAGTTTGGTCAAAATACATGAAAGCATGCGAGTGCTAGAGTGAAAAGAAGAATATTAATTATTTGGTTCAATTAACGCTGATTAACACTAAAACACGTTTACATCGCAATATTAACATGTTGCAGTCATTAATTATTAACACGCGGTGATTTATTATTAACACCTTTCAGTGTTAATAATAAATCTCTGAGTGTTAATGATTTATCTCCGAGTGTTAATAATTAATCACTGCAACATGTTAATATTGCGATGTAAACGTGTTTCGGTGTTAATCAGCGTTAATTGAAGCAATTAATTAATATTCTTCTTTTCACTCTAGCACTCGCATGCTTTCATATATTTTGACCAAACTTGATTCCATGTATCATTGACTAAGACCATATAAGTTCATATGGTCCTTTGTGACCTTTAACCTATTCAAAGAGTTGAAGTGCTGTTTTGTGTTAACACGTTGCAGTGTTAAATAAGTGTTATCCATAATTAACACGTCTGTTTAGAGTTCAATGCATGCGCATGCATCGAACTTTGTATGTATGTGTGTGTTCATTACAATGATTGTATTCACTCTAAAAAAAACACCAACAAAAAAAAAATCAGATTATTGCGCGTATATAGTGTACGTGTAGATGAACAAACAGTTAATAAAACCAGACAAAACACGAAAGAAAGTATAGACCATTTTTTTTTCAAAATTGAGTTATCAGTTCTATGTGATGTAATTCAACTTGATCAATACCCTCATCATCACCAAAAGTTAAACAAAAATCCTTAATCACCTAATAATTAGCACAACAAAAGGAAGCAAGATCACATTTCACAAGTGATGTGAACTGGTGAATAACACGTTTTGTATTTTGCTTAATAACTCAAAACTACCTCAGTGGTCAATACTTCCTTTTGTCATGGGAGGACAGTATTAACCACTGTCATGGCAAAATGGAAAACGCCCTCTTTTGACCCTAATTCTAAAATTGTGGCACTAATGCTACTCATAATGCAACAGAAAAATCCTGGTGGTGTGGTAAAATAGAGCATTTGTTTTCCTCCTGCTATCTGTAGAATATGGCACTGCAACAGTCTATATTTGTGAGTATTTGCCTGTATCTAAAGACTAGTTTTCATCCTCTCGGTGGTTGATTTGACCCGTGACAGTGGGCCTAAAATAAGAAACACAGTTTTGAAAATCATGCAGGTACAGTCCACAAAATAGTCAAACTCTTCTTTATAGGCCTATATCGTATTCATCCAAACTTATACTAACTGTTGAATGTCCATTCATTCGTTTATCTTTCCATCTATCCTCATCACGTTTAGAATTATTCAGCTTCAACTTTTCTCAAGGGGGATCAGCGTGAATCCCCTGGAATACCAAAAGAGCAAGCGTCTC
>JZLH01S0018682.1:0-19989 GCA_001188425.1 Eucidaris tribuloides | reverse complement strand
ATTATTTATCAATTCATCATCTAATAGCCGCACAACAATTCGGATTCCGACCTGGATACTCGACTGAGCTTGCATTAGTTCACGCCACTGAGTTACTGAATTCATTTTGTGAAAGTAAACGGACTTCATTAGCTATTTATATCGACCTTTCTAAGGCATTCGATGCCCTTAATCACGACATTCTAGCTACAAGTCTACGGTGTAAGAGGTATTGCTCTTAGCTGGTTTAAAAGCTACTTATGTAACCGTAAGCAATGTGTTAACGTTAATAATACCCATTCAGATTTCTTGACAATTAATACTGGCGTCCCACAAGGAAGTATCCTTGGTCCCCTCTTATTCTTAGTCTATGTCAACGACCTCACTCGCAGTTCGAATCTGGCGTCATTTCTACTATACGCTGATGACACTAATCTATTTTTCTCTGACAAAGACTTAAACTCGTTGATGCAAATTGCCAACACCGAAGTAGGAAAAGTATGTGACTGGTTCAGGGCAAACAAACTGCAACTGAACAGCTCAAAAACTAAATTCATGTTATTTACCCGTGGCAAGCCTGTCAGTCAGAATGTCGAATTAAAAATAGACGATAAAGTAATAAACAAGGTCGATTTTGTCAATTTTGGGGGTATTGTCATAGACAACCGGTTAACATGGGATAAACATATTCAATATGTAGCAAACAAAATAAGTAAAAATATAGGTATCATCTCAAAATTACGTTCTGTTCTTTCGTCGGAAACCCTTCGCACACTTTATTGCACTTTAGTTCTACCCTTTTATGACTACTGTAATATTGTATGGGGAAGGGCGTCGGGAAATAATCTAAACAAACTTAAGATCTTGCAAACGAGGGTTATCCGTATCTGTGCTGGAGCTCATTACCGTGCCCACACTAGTAATTTATTTCAGCAATTAAAACTCCTCCCTTTGAATAAACTTATTGACCTTAAAACAGGCATATTTATGTACAAATATTAAAAAAAAAATCATTACCAGACTTATTTTAAAATTTCTGTCTTATGCAAAACCAAGTCCATTCTCAAAAAACAAGAAACTGTCTGCATTATCGATTACCACTTTATAAATCTGCTCTCTCCCAAAAGCAATCTGTAAAATTTAATGGTGTCAAAATCTGGAACAATTTACCTACTTATTTGAAAGAATCTAAAACTTAAGTGCAATTAAAAAATCGATACAAATCAATACTTCGTGCAACAAATTAATAACAGTCTTGCCAATGTATGCCATATTGACCCTCCATACTTCTTATTCTATTTCGTTTTACTCTCATTTTACAGACTTAATGTGTAACACGTATGTATGTTGTCTTGTTCTGTCTTGTATTGTGTAGTCTTATTTTGTATTATACCGTCGTAGTCCTTGCGTGTAGTGTTTTGTATTTATGTGTATTTTAGCTTATTTCGTTGTTAATTGGTGATATGTTCATCACAATAATGTTTGTTACGTAAAGGATGTTTTATTTTTAATCAAGCCTTCGGTTTTTATTTAAACATCCTGTTACTTTTACTATGTATGATTGTTTTTATTGGAAATTTACTGAATAAATATTGAATTGAATTGAATATTGAATTGAAAGAGCAAAGTTTGACAATTTTTAAACGGGCCTTCCAAAATGTCATGAAGTGTCTTTAACCCAGGTCCTTCATTCACATAATCATATTCGTTTTTCATTTGTTAAAATTCTGATTAGAATTTTAGTGCATTACAGCAAAATGTGAATGAAGATAATTTTCTTCTCAACCCACCCAACAGATGTCTCTATCTTGATGTCAGTGTTCGTATAGTAATAATTTAATTTGAAAAGTATACTGAATGTGAACATTTTAGTTGCGTGGAGTAATGTCTTATTGTAATTGTAGACGGCAAAATCCTCACTGTCAGTGCATTTAATTCAACGATGTTTAAAAATGTTGTTCAAAACCATCAGGAACTACGACGATGAAGATGAAAGTACCCCGTTACATTATGCTGCCGCAAACGGTTGGATTAGAACAGTTAAATTGCTTCTGAAAGCAAAAGCAGACATCGATGAGAGGGACAAGCACAAGGTACACAAATACACTAGAAAGAAAAATAGGCCTAAATAAAAAAGACTATAGCAGTTGACTGCACGCAGTCGTTGGGTTTACCTCCGCAGTCGTTGGGTTTACCTCCGCAGTCCGCCATCCCATCCAATTTGATCAGAAATTCTTTAAAAGCCCGCGGTCATGACAGAATGGAACAACGCCCTCTTCAGACTAAACCAATAAAAAAAGGTGCACTAATGAAAGCCATAATGCAACGGACACAGCCATGGTGGTGTGGAAACATATAACATTTGTTTTCCTCCTGCAATGTGAAAACTATGGCTCTACAACAGTCCATGTTTGTGAATATGTGTGCCTGTATTCCAGACTACTTCTCATCCTCTCTGTGGTTGAGCTGACCCTTGACTGTGGGCCTTTAAGGTTACCATGGTAACGGTACCAAATCAGACACAGATAAGTCCTCATGACCTTTGACCTTCCAACTCTAAAATTTATCCAGTTCATCAGTGCCTCATACTACGTACTTGACCCAAGTTACATTGAAATCCGATGAGTCATTCTTGAGTTATCGTGGTAACGATCCTAGATCAGATATGAATGAGGCCTTGTGACCTTTGATCCTCACGAAAACTAATCACTTCATTGGTGCTTTATACTACATCCTTGATCCAAGTTACATTAAAATTCGATATGTCTTTCTTGAATTTTTATGTAACGAGCCCATGTCAGTCAGGTATGTACGACACCTCGTGACCTTTGTCCTTTGACCTTTCAACTCCGAAATATAATCAGTTCATTGGGTGCCTTATATTGCGCATTTGACCCAAGTTACATTAAAATCCGATAACCCATTATTGAGTTATTGCGATAATGAACCCAAAATAAGGCATGTGATAGGGCCTGTGACCTTTGAGTTTTGACCTCTCAACTTAAAAATCTTATCAGATCATGTTTGCATTATAGTAAATAACTGACCCCACTTTCCGTAAAATCATATTGCTGGCAACTGTTCCCACAGAATCCGAACGCATGGTGTGATTCACAATGGTGTAAGTGATCATTCCATCAGCTATTTGGTTTTAAAATCTGAGCCAAAGTCCCTTCCACGTGTAATTAAATTCAGGAACTGTAGAGACTTTGATGTCGAACAGTTTAAATTTGATGTTAAACATCAGCCTTGGGGTGTTGAAAATATTGACGATGCTGTTGAAAAATGGCAACAACTTTTCATTGAAACCATTGATAAGCATATGCCATTTCGAACTAAAAAGATCAAACCTCGCAATTCTCCTTGGATGAATTCAAATATTTTTAAATTAATGAAAAGAGGAGATAAGACCAAACTTAAAGCATATAAATCCAAGGACGATAATTTAATGTCACAGTACAGAAAGCTTCGTAATCAAGTCACAACTGAAATAAGAAAAACCAAACCAATTATTAAAATGACAAATTTTCAAACTTTAATGTTAATCCCAAACAAACATGGAAAATTTTGAAATCTGTTATATCTGATGACAAACGTGAACCCGTGAAGACCGATGGAAACGAGAATGTGGCGAATAAATTTGTAACTCTTTTTTTTTTGCAAATGTTGGTAGCTTGATCTAGCCAATCAAATTCCCACCTGTCAAATCAACCTGAAAGATTGATTCAATTCTGGATTGCGACGTTTTCTTTCACACCCATTCTGAACAAGATAAACAATTAAATTGATTTAAAAACTCTGAAAAATACGTGAGATGCGGACTGGCAGTTAGACGGTATTTCAGTGTTTATGTCTCAAAACTGAGCATCAATGAAAATTGTCTCCAGTGCACTCACGATTTGTGAATAAATCTTTAACAAGATGGGACGATTTTCCAAGTCCATGGAAAAATTGCTAAAACATCCATTCCCATACACAAAAATGGCGATATCGCTCCGTGCAATTTTAGACCGTTCAATCTTGCATGCTGTGTCCAAGGTCATTGAACGGGTAGCACAACGCCAGTCGTTGAATTATTTGCACGACAATGATATTTTATGTAAAGAACAATCTGGGTTTAGACCCAAACACTCAACCACGTCTACCCTTTTGAAGGTCACGGATGATTGGTTTCAAGCAATGGATGAAAATCTGTATACTGGGACAGTCTTCGTTGACCTTAAAAAGGCGTTTGACACGGTAAATCACTTAATTCTTCTCAGGAAACTCCACACTGTTGGTATAAGAAACACAAGCAATAACTGGTTCGCCAGTTATTTGTCTGATAGGAAATGCAGAACAGAAGTAAATTCTACTCTTTCAAATGAAACAACTGTAACTTGCGGAGTGCCGCAAGGGTCGCTTTTGGGACCCTTGTAATTCATAATATATATCAACGATCTTAAAAATAATGTAACGTGCTGTAACTTAAACTTGTACGCTGACGATACTGTACTTTATTACTCTGATAAATCAGTAGCTCGAATTGAATCTGTTCTGAATAACGAACTACATCACCTTCATGTATGGATGAACGAAAACAAACTAAGTGTAAACCTACTAGACACATGCTGGCAAAAGAAAATAACCTAAATCTGATAATGTGTAACAAACAAATCCATCAAGTTCATCATGTCAAATATTTAGGAGTAATCTGTGATGAGTACATGAAGTGGGATATTCATATTAATCACATGGTAAAAAAAATGGGGAAAATGATTGGTTACCTAGGTAGATTACGAAGTGTACTGAATGAATCAATTTTGAAACTTATTTATAATGCTGTTATTCTTCCCCACTTTGATTATGGCGATATCGTATTTGGTTCAGCTTGCAAACAGCACACTGAAAAACTTCAGAAACTCCAAAACCGAGCTGGACGTCTTATTTTACGCGTGACACGCAATTCTCATGTATCAAATATAATTGAAATACATAACGCTTTAAAGTGGGACACGTTATCTGATAGAAGAAATCGGCATTTGTTGACTTACATGTTTAAAGCATTACATGAATTGACCCCTAAATACATCACAGAATCTTTTGTCTTCATTCCTCGCCAATACTGTCTTCGATACGGAGAAAGATTACTCACACCCAAACCTCGCACTGAATTTATGAAAAGATCGTTTCGTTATAGGGGGGCTTTTGCGTACAACAACCTGCCGGTAACTATAAAATCTTCTCAAAATCTCAAAGTTTTCTCACGGGCCATACAAGCATCTTCAATCTAATCGTCGTTACAGTATGACTCGATACTGGGTTTATCCAGCCGTTTTTAAACTCTGTATTATTTTATATATATGTTTTTAAAACGGAAAATAAATACTACTACTACTACTACTACTACTGGTTTTTGAGTTAACGTGATAACGAGAACCCGTAAACAGTGCCCATAACGGACATACGGACGTGCAACCCGAATACATGATGGCATGCACCGGTACCTTCTGTGCGGAGGCATAAAAAAAACGTGACTTCGACAATAGTAAATGTAAATACATGTACAAGTGATTGCTGAAAGACGAATTAACCTATTTGTGCTGTGGTGTAGACCCGGGGGGGGGCGTACTCGCCTACTAAGGTAAACGGGAGTGTGCCGCTCTAATAGGTGACTTTTCGCCAAAAATCCTTAAACATGTCGCGGTTTTTTGGAAAAAATCCTGAAACATGGGTCATGATTTTGAAATTTTACGATTTACACTAGATATTTTCGCCTATTTCATCGCTAAATGCTAAAAAAATGCCACTTTTCTTAATAAAAACCGTTTTGAGAGTATGAGGATGACACACAGGCTATGAACTTTATGCGTTATCGCAGTCCGTCGCGTGAGCTGCGTGTAGCGAATATACCCGGTGTGACGTCACACAAAAAGGCCCTTTCCTGTAGCCGTTTTCGAGATGGGAGAGGTCAATTTATCCGCAATTTTATTTTCATAAAACCGAAGCTGATACACTTTCAATGGCATGTTAGCTGCTATAAATGTTTAGATAACTCATTAAATTATAAAGTAAACTAAATTTGTTGAATTTTATTTCCTATGAATATCAACTTTAATAATAGGTACCATTTTCCGAAAAAATGACCCTTAAAAAAGGGTCGGGTTTTCTCGACTTCAGCGGCACACCCCGTCGGAGCCAAATCTGAGTACCCCCCCCCCCGGGGGTGTAGATTTTGTGACAAATCTTGTTTTGAGATGGATCTTGATGTGGCATGTTTGACAAATATTTTCGGATTTCATTTTCATATCATATTTCAATAGATGACACGCTCCACTACGCATGTAAGAATGACCATATCAGCATGGTGAAATTGTTGCTGTATGAGCAAGGCCGACATCTTACTTCGAGACGACGACGGCCTGATTGTCTCGACAGCAATCGACAACGGTCATGAGTAGGATGGATTTAATCCTTTAATCATTCCCACATTTATATTATATATATATATATATATATATAATATATATATATATATTATATATTATATATATATATATATATGTATATATACATCACTATATGATGGAATTTAGGAGTAAACATATGACTTGAAATTTACTGTTAGTTAAAGTGAGTTAAATCCCTAGAACCCATTTATTCAAATCAGTACCAGACTAACAATGGTAAAACCAACATTTTCAAAAAATTATACTGTATGGCTCAGTGGAAGAGCGTCCTTTCTGGTCGGGAGGTAGCGCGGGGTTCGAGCCCCGACATGGTCATACCAAAGACCATTATAAAAATGGTACCTACTGCCTCTAGCCTGGCGCTAGGATATCTAGATGGTGTAGGGAGTTAAACGCATAGGACTACCGGAGGACTAACCGCCCCCCCCCCACTGTCTTGTGCAGCCATGTTGCCTAGGGTTACTGAAACGAAATAGGCGCTGCTCGATGTTCCACTTTAGGAGCGGGACGGGTTTAACTTTAATTTAACTTTATACTGTAAGTGGTGTGAATTTCTCCCTAGCCTGATGCTTGTTAACATATTCTCAGTTAATCAAGTTATACATTTACTTATTTTAATTTGTTTGTTTATTTACATATCTATTGAATTACTTAATGTTTTATTTATTATTTCATGTCCAGGAAAAGAAACACAATGCAACAAAAAATAATTACACAAAAATAAAAAAAATATGAATACAATGTCCTATCGTCTTATGCCTGGGGATTGGAGTTAGCTCATAACGTCCTATAAAATATTCTCATTTGTAGCCGATGGTGCCGATAGTTTACAAATAAACCAGTTAAAATCCATTATTTATGATATTAAACATTTGAAAATTAGAGTCTTCAAAACATTATGAAAGAAAAACTAAATGGCAATAAAACAAAAATCAAAGAGAAACACGTTTTTAATCGTGATAATGAACATACACTTTGCAACGAAATGTGATCACTTTTCAAAATCACTTTTAACTTATAAATATGCATTAAATAGTTCTCGTTTTTCTTCTAATTTTGAACATCCAGAGATATCGCCAACCTCATTTTGAGTCATCAGAAATGGCGCGAAGTGATGTCGGTGTCGAGTTTGGATGATGATACATGGGAACGAACAACACCACTGAGAAAACTCATACGTCGCATGCCAGGTATATAACCTGTCTGCCTGGATACTCCAGGTGGAATTGATACATTCGTTACATTTCATTAATTTCAACTTTCAAAACTAAACATTAACAATACAGGGTGGCCCAGAAAGAATGGGACACCTGCGATTACTAATTTCAACATCATCTGCAATATGTCGTGGTTTTTGTTTCAGTGGTTAGAACATTCTTTGTCCAAGAGTATGATACCGGGATCATTGATTTTAAGTTATTCGTTTGGGTCCTGTGGCCATTTTTCCGAGGCAATGTCGTTTTCCAAATTTGTCAATTTTGCATCAGCGGCGGTCATCCGAACACCGAGATATTCTCGCGTCTGAGAGTGGTATTCCAGATAAACCGCGATGACAATGGAGATGTAGCTCACATTGTCTTCCTTATGAAAGCGAGGGCATTCCTGCCCTTTGTCTCGACCTAGCTTATTCTATGACACACCGCAACGCGAGAATATTTCGGTGTTCTGATGATCGCTGGAGTTTAAAAAATAGCAAATTTAGGAAATTTCATTGCCTCAGAAAAATGGCCCTGAGATCCAAACACCTCAATCAAAATCAATGATCATGGTATCATTTTGTTGGAAAAAGAATGTTCTAACCCATGAAGTAATCACCAATGACATTTTGTGGATGATGTTGAAGAAATTAGCAGTCACAGCTGTTGCATTCTTTTTGGGCCACGCTATATAGGGTTTTCCCTACTAATAAGCCCCATGCATCCTAGATACATACGCTTTCGGCGGGGATATGCATGACGCATTACACGACTTAAAGACATTATACATTATAAGACTGTAGAAGACCCGTTTAAAAAAATCTCGAACTTTGCTATCTGACATAATTATCTGACAGTGTTTGAATGGACAAATAAACACCCTAGAACACAAAAGTTTGGATAGTTATGCTGTCACTAGAACAATATGTGCAGATACAAATTGGCACATTAATTTTATATCGAGAGATAGGAAATTCTGCAACACAGCAGTCTATGGAGAAAAGCTGGAATGATCTTTCAATGATTTTCACTTTTTTTAAAGCACTTAATGATTGTTTTACACTGTAATTTTTTTCAGGGCTTCATTTTTAGACTGTAACAAAGACACTAGTAGCATGGGGAATCATGTAGCTCAGATTTTTTAAACTGGAAACATTGTTATACTATGTCTTTAATACCTCTATGTTGATTCACCTGTTTCACTTCAGATGTGGCCGAACGTGTTATGGACAAATGTGTCACTACGTCGGACGATGCTGGTCCGAAGGATGCCGACTTTTGGATCGAGTTCTACTACGAATTTTTAGAAGATTCGTTCGCCCGCTGGGATAAACCCAAAGAAGGTACTTAATCATATCACATTATTAATTGTGTTCTGGGTTTACGCACCGCAGTCGGTCAATGCAGGGGGTGGGTGCGTGGGTTTCATGAAAAAAACACCCTCTAACCCCCTTATTTTCAGAATGTTGAAAACCATTTGGGGTGCCCGCCCCCTGCCCCTGCTCCCGCATTTGGCGCCGCCCCTGGCTGGAAACGAACAATGAACTAATGCACATAAATGAAATGAAATATATATTTGTTTGTGCAATCCATGTTACAATTTCGTCGGTTCAAGAACAACTTAGTCCCCATATCAGCCACTCCGTGTAAGAGTGTCACGCGAGTCACCCATGTTGTATGTTACACTAGTTACAAGCCAGGGTATAGATCAAACACCGAGAAAATAAGTGAAATTGGTTGCTTTAAAGCACTCTCTTACACAGAATGGCTAATATGTCTTCATTTCTTTACTAAAATACATTAGATGATGATGGTGACGACAACAAGGGATACGAAACCGACGATGATGACGACGACGACGACAATGCCAACACAACGCCTGCCTCGGAGAAGAAGTCGGGTAGCCCATACAACAGTAATGGGCATCTGAAGTTTGGTGCGAAGCCTTATACCTCCAGCTCGAAAGAGATCACAATAAATCACCCACTAACCATTATGGTAAATATAAGAGTTTGGAATAATCGCTCCTTGATATTTTCCCCTTTTTAAAAGCACATAATTTTTAGATCTTATCAGAGACAGCATGAGGGGTCATGTAAAGAAGTGTTACCCTTACTGAGCTGGGCTATTTTGAGCACCTCTGACTTGGGGGGGGGGAGGTGGGGGTGGGGGCTGTGAGTCCCCCCTATGATCTCGGCCGTCAATAGCGCAATCGTGACGAAAATCGGCACGCATGATACATGTATATGCGTAAAATCAGACGTTTTGCTGTAAGGCACTCAATATAACTCCAACGAATAACTCCAAATATTCTAATTTTTGGTCTAGATACTCTGTGTAGTGTTTTTTTGCAAATTTACCCCCCCAAACTTACGATATCAAAATTTACCCCCTATGTGTTTTTTTTTATTTCTTATGTTTTTCTTTGTTTTTCGACGTTTTGATTTCTAATTTTTTCGAGGAATTAATTTGTTGTTGACATTGTTGCAATCATAAACAGTATCGAATTAATCATTTCGAATCAGTAATAACAAGAATAGTCGTACAATGAAAAAGAAGTTGTTTTGAAATTGTATGTTAAATCACGTTTTTGAGCAATGTTTGGTGCGACATGCAAGTACAAATTTATACGTAACTTTGGAACCGCATACCCGGACGTCGCGGAAATAGTCTTAAAAGATGCGGGAGACTCGGAGGAAAAAAGATGTGAAAATCGCGGCGAGAACTTTCCACGTTGCAGTTGTATTGGGTGAATTGTCATGGCGGGGGGGGGGGGGGTTTCCCAGCCCCCTCCCAGATCAGTAAGGATCCAACTGAAAATATTGTTCAATGATGCCCTTGAATCATGTCTCTAACATCTCGCCAGGTTTCATCTCAACGTGTCGGTCTTCTGGGTCATCCTCTCGTCTCCAGTCTTCTCAATCACAAGTGGAGGATCGGGCGGTTCTTCTTCTGGGCCTCCTTCGTCTTCTACCTCCTCTTCGTTGCCATGCTAACGGGCTACGTCATCGTGTTACCGCCCAGTTTCTACGTCCGGCACGCCAACCAGACAGGCGGTGTCACGTGGTTTGTCGACGGTGAGCAGCGCTGGATCGAAGGGTTTCATGAATTGACGCTTTTCTTCTTTGGTCGAATCGGGGATTGGATCATTCTTGGTCTGTCTGGAATTAATTTGCTTCGGGAGGTAAAATAAAATACACTACTTAGATGGAATAACACATGACGTTGCTCTATCCCTAAAAATCGTTGAACGCCAAACAGGGTAGCAGCAACTCCCATTTTTTTTAACGTCTTTTGGTCTGACGCGGCTGGGCTTGAACTCCCGACCTCTCGGTTGTGAGGCGGACGCTCTACCAACTGAGCCAACACACGTCTTTGAAGACTAGATAGCTTTTCTATTGAGGCATCTGATTTCATATATCTTTGAAGACATGTGTTATAATCCATATTTTATTCGAAATAGACAGACATCACAAATTCTTCCGAAAATTCCGAAAATTCATTTTGCCCCAAAATTAATCGTGGGCCCGGCAGCCACTGAGCAGCGCCAAATCGACGTTGCTCGATCCCTAAAAATCGTTGAACGTCAAACAGGGTAGCAGCAACTCCTATCTTTTTAACGTCTTTTAGTCTGACGCGGCCGGGCTTGAACTTCCGACCTCCCGGTTGTGAGGCGGACGCTCTACCAACTGAGCCAACACACATCTTTGAAGACTAGATAGCACTTCTATTGAGGCATCTGAGAGCATTTTTTTGTTTTATGTTGGGATGCTTTAAAAAAAGTAAGAAAGATAAACTGATGTTTTAGGATAATCAATTTTTCAGAAACACGTGCACGAAGGTTTCGGTGTTGTGAGCAAATGTTTGCATTAACCCGGTATTATTCAAATAATTAAATTGACTAAGGTTATAAAACCTAATTGGGCGGAGTTGTAAATCCATTTTTCGGATTGGACGGGCAAACAATTTAGAAATATATTAAAATTTTCAGAGCATTCTCCGCGAAAATACACTTAAAAATTATGCGTGCAAAGCGCGCTGAAAATTTGATAATTGCGTTTGTTTAGTAATTTATATTAATACACTGCTTTTTAAAACATGTTCGTGTCCTATGTTTTATGAATTTTTCAGGTTGTCAAAAATTATTGGAGGTAAAACGATATGGTTGCCTCCAATATTGTTTAACTCCTTTTGAAATTATCTTTTGTTAAAGAACATAATTTTTTGTTTTAATTTGCAGATTTTCCAACTGATTGTTCAGCGCTGGTCATATTTCAATGCCGGCAACCTGCTGGAATGGGCCCTCTACGTTCTGGCGATACTCCTAGTGCTACCGTTAAGTCAGATTCAATACGTGGAAAGAGTCAGCATCAGGCTGGTATGTTCCTCCTCTTCCTTCTTAGCCTCCTTCTCCTCCTCTCCTCCTCCTCTCCTTCTTCTTCTCCTCCTCCTTTCTCTTTTTTCTCCTCTTCTTCCTGTCCTTCTCCTTTTTCTTCTTCAATGTTTCTTCTTCTTCTTTTTCTTCTTCTCCTGTATCATCTTTTCCTTCTTCCCCTTCTTCTTCCTTCTTCTCTTACTCCTCCTCCTCTTCTTCTTCTTCTTCTTCTTCTTCTTCTTCTTCTTCTTCTTCATCTTCTTCTTCTTGTCTTCTTCCTCCTCCTCCTTCTACTTAGCATCTGGATAAAGATTACATACACTGATCTTCAGCTTGTGTTTCTTTGTTAAATCAGGACTGGCAGTGGCAGTGTGGGGCGGTTGCAGTGTTCCTTGCGTGGATCAACCTTATACTGTTCATTCGGAGATTTTCTGTTTTAGGCATCTATGTCATCATGTTCATAGGTAAATCAAACTACTGTCACATAATATACATGATAAATCATTCAGATTGACCCCTGGAAACTCCAAGTTTCCCCCAAACTAGTCATGTAATTCACTCTTTTTCGACCAACGGGACTGACCAGGATATTAATTATAAACGAAAAAAAAAGTCATTGTCAAAATCAAAGTCAATTCACTCTTTTATATTCATATATTTTATTTTCAAAATTGAATTTGTGTTGAAGATTTAAGTCGAAAGCAAATGGTGGTTTCCAAATTCAGTATGTTTGTTTTTGAGAAAATGCTAGTTTACTATAATTTTATATCAAAGAATAACGTCCCCACTAAACCCAGCCTTGCGCAATAAATTACATTGTGTCATCAAAAAGCATTGCATGTTATATGGTTTATAAAAACATATTGTAATTGAACTGATCAAATTATTCAACGAAACATGTGTTTATCTGTACAATGTTTGAAAATTGGTACAACTATTGTTTGATACAATAGTCATGTTTACGGGGAATGCATGTGGATGTGTATTTTATTTCTACTGGAATGCAACACCCCACCAAAATATGTGTGGCATTGTTTTTGTTTTTTCAAAAGTATTCTTTTCTGCAGCTAGTGAATCATAATGGAAAATGTGTTTATGATCAATAGGACGGATTTCATGTATTGTAGAAATAGTTATATACATCACAGTGTCAAATATTTATGTTGTGTAGAGTAAAATGTGTATGTGTTCTGGCCTAGAAGTCAGATGACGCTACTATATACTTCTAAAATCGTATATTGTTGATTTTATTCACAGATATTTTACGCACATTCCTGAAATTTGTGGTTATTTTAATGCTATTCATCGTTGCGTTCGCTCTGGCATTCTACACACTACTAATGAATCAGGTAAAACATGAAGATTCAATTAATTTTCCTTATTTTGAATCATCAATGTGTAATCTGTGATAACAATGCATCACCTCAGTATGATATAAATGAAAAAAACAAAAATAAAAATAAATAAATAAATAAATAAATAAATAAATAAATAAATAAATAAATAAATAAATAAATAAATAAATAAATAAATAAATAAATAAATAAATAAATAAATAATCCGCTCGTTTTACATAGTCCCAAAGCTTAAAGTTTCGGAATAAATGAAAATATGATATCAATAAATGAAGACTTTTTTTTGATTCAAAATATATAATTATCTACACAATTTTGTAAAAGTACATGCAAACAACAACACGACTATGTGCTAAATGTGATCAAATATTCATTTAATTACCGACTGTGTTTGGAGTTAATGTGAAGTCAATGATGAAAATGACCATTTTCACACTCCTATATTGAAACACATGATGTTGACACAAACCATACATGTACATTAACTACTGTTTTAGACACTCGTTATCATTAATTTATCTTCTTTGTGATTATTTATTTGTGGTAACCCATGATTGAAAAATGTCATTACATGAACAAGTTTCATAATCGTGACATAATTTATTACGTGAAACTTATTAATGACATAATGTTAATGGTATTGTTTAACATTATGGAAACTTGATTTGAATGCAGTTCAACTTTGACGTTTGAGCTGTATTATAATGTTCTTATGGATAAGAATACAACAGTGGTGTACCTGGCGTACGTCGTCAGGGGAGGCAATTTTTTTTTGGCAGCGGTCCGCTGCAAGACTCCAAAAGTCCTGCAAGTCCACAAAAAGATGATGAGCGGAAAGGGGGGGGGTGGTAGTGACTCAACTTTTTTTGGGGGGGGGTATGGGTGGGGGCTCAAATTTCTTGGGTCACAGTTTTCGGGGGGGGGGGTTCCGTTTTGGTACGATGGTCCCCGTCCCAGATCAGCTGACAAGCAAAAATAAAGTCCCTTCTTCCTCGTCAGAGGGGAGGGGTCATAGGTACGCTAATGGAATACAGTCCAAAATACAATAGTTTGGGAAATTATCCGGTCACTATCAAACTATCCATATCATATTAATTTCAGATGTCAATCAATTGGTAGCGGTGAACACAAATTTCAAAATTTTCGGACACCCCCCTTTTACTAATTTAGTTAGGGGGGTGTTTAACACCTAAAACACCCCTCTTTGGCCAAAGGGGGTGTTTGAACACCCCAAATCCCCCCCCCTGCCCGTACGCGTATAGCTTATGATTATTTTTGCATGATTCCGGGTTCCTTTTTTTCTAGCGAACTCGACTGTATATAGTGTCTTTAATTGAAAATGTTAAACTCTCTTTCATATCGTTTGGGAACACAGCAACCCTTTCACCGTGTGGAATACGCCTTTGCCAAGACGTTCGTTATGATGATTGGTGAGATAGATTACGGCGATATTTTCCACAGTAGAAATTATCTGAGCACACAAAATGAGTTAGCGGATGGTGAAGAAGACTTCTTCTTGAATGCCATCTTTTACGAAGGAATCACCTATGTCATTTTCTCCATCTTCATTGTTATCATGTCGATCTTAATCATGAACTTGCTGGTGAGTAGTAGTTATGTTCCTTTTGTATCTTGTCTCATAATTACTGTTATCATTGTCGTTACCACAATTCTCCTCCTGCGTCCCTCCTCCACCTCCTTTTTTTCTCCCCCTCGTCCTCCCCTAGTCCCCCTCCTCCTCCATCCTAGTCCTCCTCCGTCCTTCCTCCTCTCTCCTCCCACTTTCCCAACACCACCTCCTCCTATCCTCATAATTTTACTCTTTTTCATCTCAATATCCTCCTCCTCCTCATCATCATCATCATCATCATCATCATCATCATCGTCATCATCATCATCATCCTAACCATCATCATTGTTATCATCATCATCATCATCATCATTGCGACCACCAACACTATACGCCCATCACTGTCCTCATACCGGAGTCAGTGGGGTGTCTTGGGGGAAAACGGCACCTGGGGCAAATACTGATATTTTGCTCCTTTCCAACCTTCAGACGCAAGCGAAAAAATAGGCAAAAATACACATAAATACTTTGTTAAGATCTTTATACTCTGGTTCATAATTCTTAACATTTTCAGAAACACGAGCGAGAATGTAAAAAATAAAATGACTGAAACCGAGAAGGGGCTCTTAATTTTCGACAAAATTGTAAGCAAGATTTGTAATGTTGCATTAAACGCATTTAACACAGTTTTTTTTTGAATATTCTCAATCATGTAGGTATATTCGTCTTCAACTATATTTTAAGTGAAGACAGGGGCGAGTGCCCATGTTACCCCCTTGCCAGTTGAGCCACTGATTGTTGTAACCGTTATAGTTTTTTTTCTGTACATAAACTACAAAATTTTCTTGGGTATCTGGCCAAAAGTCTTTTATCTTCATCAGCTTTCAGTGGTTTTTTGAATGTCCCAACAAAATATTCGGGTATTGAAATAACTCTGTCTTCACTGCTATATGCGTCTACAAAATGTGTTGATCCACTATGTGTTTAACGACCTCTGCAAAGTTGGCGTTACTATTAACTATTAACATTTTTCGTAAACATATTTCATTGATTGATAACTAAAAGCATGTTGACAAAAATACGTATAACAAAATTTTAACAAAAAGAGAATGTACGAAGTTAACACACCCACAGTACAATTAACATGAAGAGATCAATTAATGTACAAATAGTGTCTGCATAAAACTCGATTCCAATGCTTATGATTCCGTCTGTCCCATATCTCCTCCTCCATTTGTTTTGTTCTTTTCTTAACTGTAGGTTGGTCTTGCCGTAGATGACATTCATGGAATCCAAGAAAAGGCCAAGCTCCATCGTCTAGCTATGCAGGTATGCCTTAACCCGAAATGCATGCGCGGTTCTAGAGCGGAAACTTTACTACTGGGGGCTCCATCCGCGACCAAATCCTAGGTCCAAATATTTTCTCAGTGCATTCCAAACGCCAAAAATCGCTCAGGCGGGGGGGGGGGCGGGGGGGGGGGGGAGCCAAAGGGGGATTTTACATATTTTCAATGAAAAACACTAATCGTCCGATTTTTTGTGGGTCCATCAAGTCATTCAGAGTTTCAGGCCATCTATATGAAATTTGGCAAAAACCGTAAAATTAGGTAAGATTCATAAATTAAAGCCAAAGCTCAGTTAAAAAATGTGGCAAATGTAAAGGTCAAGTCCAAGTATAGCTTTAGTCGTTCAGACAACTTTTACGTCAATCTTCTACAAAGTATTTTATTGTCTCCCCAGACATATAAAACTACTTCAAACCTAAGTACTGCAGATTGTTTATAGTAACAAATTGTGATGTTTGAGTTATAGGAGAGCGTGTATCGGTATGTGTATCACCTATGGGAAATGTCGGCGGTCCCTTTCGAAATTTTACAGTTTTGAGTACAGTTTCTAAAAAAACAGAATAGTTTCAGAGCGAGCAATTTTCAGGGCATTGATATAAGTTTATCTAATAACGTAATAGCAAAGAATTTCATTTTTTTTTACCATTTACCAAACCACATTTGGTCTTTGATTTGATTGAAACTTAAACCTAACAGGTGGAACTGGTGATGGAGGTCCAGCAGGCGGTCCCGGTCTTTATCTGGCGTTCGACGGTGAGACGCAGCAAGAAGGTCTATCCCAATCGGTCCTGTTGCAAGAATCTTCGGAAGTGGTACCGAACGCTGACGGGAGACCAGCACCTACTTCGGCAAGCCATGGACGTCTGCAACAAACGTGCTTCTGAGGTAATCTATCCTATCAAATCTATCATATTAATGTCAGGGCTGCAACTCAAAATCCTACGCCGCATGCGTATTTCCCCTTACGGAGGCCACCTTTGTCCCTACGCCTCAATAATCCAATATCCCCCTACGAACTTATGTTTTCCCCGACAAAATAACCTTAGTAAATGCAATAGATTGATCACGATTTCTTCGCCGGAGATGGACAAAATGGACAAATGTATATACGAAAATTCTTTGAAATCCTTCGGGGATTTTTGAATATTTCTGAAAAGAATGTCAGAACCCCCTACATCCCCTACAAAATCATCAAAACCTACTTTCCCCCTACGGAACGTCAT
Organism: Eucidaris tribuloides; assembly: GCA_001188425.1. Classification (NCBI taxonomy): domain Eukaryota; kingdom Metazoa; phylum Echinodermata; class Echinoidea; order Cidaroida; family Cidaridae; genus Eucidaris; species Eucidaris tribuloides. Next base: position 2,496 of record JZLH01S0018682.1, on the reverse strand, counting down.
TTTCCCCGAAGGCATCCCCTACAACTTACGGTTGGCTAAAATCCCTAAGTTAACATTGTCGATAAATTCTCGTGTTCTGACATTGTTTTTTCAAGCTGTGTATTATTATCATTGTTGTTATTGTTATTATTATTATTATTATTATTACTATCATTATTATTATTATTATTATTACTATTATTATTACTATCATTATTATTATTATTATTATTACTATTATTATTATTATTATTATTATTATTATCATTATTATCATTATTATTATTATTACTTGTCCAAGAGTATTTCGTACTGCAATAAGTTCAAAGAGCTGTTCGTGTCTCCTTCAAATCAATCTACGCTATCATATCTTATAGTTATTACACACAGTACTATCTCATTCGTTATGACAATTTTAACATTAGTTTCATGTTATACTCTGTAATTTGTTTTTTTTTCTGTTGTTAGGTTATTTATATGTGTTTTCTTTTAATTTAATAAGTTCGTAGCAGTGACTTATTGAAATTTTCTTCCACATTTTGGTTCATTGGTCTTAGGGCGATTTTCTACACGAACATGACACGACCGAACAACTCTTCACAAACATCAAATATCGTTTGAAAGTCATCGATAATAAAGTGGAATCGATCACAAACCGAGCGGACGAAGAGGGTGCGAAGAGAGACGGGGAAATGGAACAGATACAATCGAAGCAAAAACACCTGAAGGATCGATTGGATCGAATGGAGAGCAAGATCGATGCGTTACTGAAACACAGCAAAGTGAAATGGGAAGATACGTCCACAAAATCCGAATCGAAATAACTAGAATTCTTACAATATACTATTTAGATTCAGGTTAGTTTGGAAAGTTATGCTACCACTGGCAAGATATGCATGGATAAACAATTCCACTGTGGTGAAGTATAAGCCTAGATCTATGCATAGTAAGTCTATAGGAGGAAATGGGGGGGGGGGTGTGAATCCGGTCAATTTGAGTGCTTATAGATTTTCACTTTTTTAAAGCACTAAATCATCATTTTAAAATAAAATTTTTCAGCGTTTTATTTTTAGACCTTATCAAATACACTTAGAGCATGGAGGATTATGTAGTTAACATTTTTTAAAATTGTGGTCATTGTTAGACTGTGGATTTAAGTAATATGTTACGTAATGCTGTGTTATGGTATATTACTGTATGGTATATTTTGTGATGGTTTGCTTTGTGATTTTGTTATGTTTGTAATTATTGCATTGGAAAGAAAAAATGCAGAAATCAAATCAAATCAAATTAAATAAAAAAGTCAGTGAAGGGAAAACTTTCCCCAAATATTCCTTTGGATTCAATTTTTTTAGAAACGCAACATTTGAAGTTAAGGTTGAACAAATTCAGTATTTTGGTAAATGATTAAAAATGAAATTCCTTGTAATTTTGTTTTTAAAATACACCTATGTGATCCTATCAATCTCCTGATAATTGCTCGCTCTAAAACTATCCCATTTTACAGAAATTATTCAAAATGTAAAATTGTGTGTGTGTGTGTGTGTGTGTGTGTGTGTGTGTGTGTGTGTGTGTGTGTGTGCGGGGGGGGGGGGACCTGGCATATAGGTAATGTACAAAACGGAGATGTTTTCCGATAATAACCTCATATTTCGTCACTATAATAAATTCAAGTAGGTTTGAATGTTTTCTGTTGGGGTAACAATAGAATACTTGTGAAAGAAGACAGAAAAAATTGTCTGATCGACCAAAAATATACTTGTGCTTTAAAGCCAGGTTTAGTTTTGGGATTTTTTGTTATTTGAAAGCTTTATGCCCCAAAGTCATAAACCCTGCAATAATAGATTCTGAATGTCTTTAGTTTTTTTTTATTAGTTAATGAAAAATCTTGAGGGGACCCCGAGATTTCGACTATATTTTACATTATAGCATCCAAAGGGTTAAAAAAGGCTTTAAGGTTGCATGTGTTATACCTCATACTGAAGAGGCAGACTCTGCTCTTTCAGATGAGGTATAAAACTCATATAGCCTTCTTTTGTCTTTAGTTTTTTTTAATTTAATTATTGAAAAATCTCGTGGGGGGGGACCCCCGAATTTTCGGCTATATTTTACATTATAGCATCCAAAGGGTAAAAAAAGGTTATATGAGCTATACCTCATGAAAGACAGAGTCGCTCTTTCAGATGAGGTATAACACAACCGTAACCTTAAAGGCTTTTAACCCTTTGGATGCTATAATTATAAAATAGTCGAAAATGTCGGGGTCCCCCCCGAGATTTTTCATTAAACTATCGGATGGCAATTCGGGTCTGTGATGTCACACTAGAACAATAAGCCATTTTCGGAGTTGCAATTTGCGCATTGTGCAGATGAAGGTCATCGTGACCAAATTGTGCAATGTAGCGATTTGAAGAACACTAGATCGGTCTTCATTAAGCTTTGTATTAATATTCATGTATGCACTAGATGCACATTGGAATGTCAGGTTGTGTTTATAAAACAATGTGTTTGAGTGTT